>CM067371.1:16558724-16566224 GCA_034401795.1 Chaetoderma sp. LZ-2023a
AAATAAGATGGGCACTAAGTGCCACATGGTGGTCCAAATAAACAGTGTGTGCAAGCGTGTAAGAGAAAGCCGTTCACTTTCAGACAGGTCTTCCAAAGCGTATTGCTTGTCTTTTTCCACAAGTAAAATATCTAGTTTAATATTGCCGGTATATACCGATCCATCCACTTATCCCAACCTTAATAAAGCCTTTGCCACGGGAAGCGAGTAGACGAAAAAACCGATTCAAGTTTCAATAACCGCTTGTAGGAGATTTCATTGAAGCTAACTTAAGCATCATCTATCAAATAGCAGTTGACAGTTGTCAAATTTCGGCGACGACGACGAACACTTGAAAAGCAATGATCTTCTTTCTCACAATGGTATAATTAAAATGCTCGAAACAGCCATGACAGCAGCGGTGAATAGCGAAACGATCGCGTAATAATTCATTATATTGCTGCAAAATGGCATCGTTCCTCATCACTGCGCTCGCTGATTCATGCGCCAAAAATATTGTCAAAGATCGAGAAAGTTGTGCTTGCTATAACATGCCAACAGCATCTATCATTCCGGGAACTCATATCGGCATCTCTGTCTGCTCAAGACATCTCTTTAATCATGGATGAATGAGAACATGGGCTGTGATCAACTATAGAACTATACATATATAGCTGCAATGGAGGCAACAGTCATCTGAACACTTACATGAATGTTTTGGCCGAAGGTTGTTGTCATCTGAACGGCTACATGATACTTTGGTTGAAGGTTGTTATCGCGCGTAGATAATTTACAAAATCCAGTCAAATTTCTCAATGTCGTCTGTTACAAAGAAGCATGACAGTATGTCTACATACGGCATCTTGTGGAAAGCAACTTGCATTCCAGATACTACTTGTCTAATATGGCAGCCATATACTGTACTCCGTCTTTGGAAAACGGTTTAAACTGTACTGGAGCAGAAAATGTTGACAAATCAACATGTGTTTACGGTCCATCTGTCATTGCCGGCTCATGTTGGCGCTCAGTTGGATTGTTTCTAAGTGCGGGCAGGAAACAGAGTTACCCACCAAATCACTGCGATGAGAGATTTATTATGCATTACCCGAGCAATATCGTCCAATATAATGGCGCACTATATTTACGAAACTGACATCGGCGCTTGACTGTCTTGCCGCGGCCATTCTAAGTGGTGGATGGTGGGTAATTTATGATTATGTAGCTTATGTGGGAATTTTGCTGTATTCTGAACGAGTATAACATCGAAAAGCATGATCCTTTCAGTATTAATAATAGAGAGATGCAATCTTTCACTCAGGTATATGATGTCATAATCCAAATGCATACGTCACATTTTTATTGTTCATCATGTTAGAATCGATCAAAATGTGCATACAACTAGGCGGAGCATGGCAAGAAATGGGCGGAGCTAAGCTAGAAATGGGCGGAGCTAAGCTAGAAATGGTTGGGACCTAATTAGAAAAGAGCCCTCTCTTACTTATCCCATTAGTGCTTGTGCTGGAGAGCTCCACATTGCACACCCCACCAGCTATTTGACGAAACCAGAGGTTCTGATGATATATGTCAACATGCGGTAGAGTTCATTGTTTTGACAGGTTGATTCTGCACAGAACAAGCAAAGTGAAGATTATTGCGTGCCACGTGAAGAAGCAGGGTTAACAAGACTGGAGATAAACATGAAATGCAATCGTAATAGACGAGCAAACTATGATCTAAGATGTTGCTTGTAGGACATTCCGCAATGACCAATAGATAAATCCAGTTTTAGTTATGCCCCACCTATCCCTAGCTAAGCGCCCCTCGAAATGCATGTATTGGGATCAATCGATCCCTGCACTCCCAGAATCTCAATTTTCAGCGCCCAGTCAGATTAATTTCACAATATTATACACAATGTGTATTAAATAGTAAAGACATACACATCGTACATGACGAACTAATAATTGTTTATGCCGGAATTAACCACGTCAATCATGATGCAATTGATTATGACGCCAGCCTATATGGGACGGACATGATTATGACCTCAGATGATTGATGGATATACTGGATTCATCACTTACTGGTACTTAAAATCGGGGAATTGCAAATTGATGTGCCTGAAAAAACTCATGTAGAGGACTATTTTGCTGTAAAAACTTGGAAAGTGAATGATTTACACAATATAACACATCTAAATGGTCATTGTTCATTCGTTACATGGTATGTTTGATGTTGCTATGACAATCGGCAGGATACGCGTTGAACACTGAATTCCCAAAGTGAGAAGTTGTACATTTTCTAATTTCTAGCGCGATTTTGTGGATAAATTGTATACATATATTTCGTATTAGTATTTCCTTTCAAACTGTATGTTTAATTTGTAAATTCTTGTCTTGGTTGGAGCGCATTTTGTATCTCCATTTTCTAAAGGCATTCCTCTTAGCTCGCGATTTCGGCATTTAATAGGGCTCCTCTTACTGTGGTCAATGCAATACATTTCTCCCCGCACCAGTCTGCTATTTCTATAGTTCGTAGGCTAGCGCATTATATTTGGCAAGCTCGCTTGAGTGAGTCGATTTAATTCCTTTGTTATTTGTAAGCACAAGCCTAGTTCTTTAATTATACAAATCTTTATAGTCAGTTGGCTGTCCCCGGTCAACTCGAACAGACTAACAAATATATGACTGTACTATCTATTCATATATTTGTTAGTGTACTTTAATCGGCTAGGTGTTAGTGAACCACTTAGAAAGTGGTTCAAACTAACAAATATACGACTGTACTCTCTATTCGTATATGTGTTGGTTTCAAAAGGGGACACTATTTATTTAGTGTTTAGCTCTTTCCCTGACGTCCTGGTGTTATATAAGTATATATTTATATTAAATATTGTAGTAATATGGGGTTCCTCCTTTTATAAACCACCATGGCAACCTATAAGCGTACCCTAAGACTTAAAATAACAACTAAGGGGTGGGGTGTCACGGCTATCGACGTGTATCATGGGTTAAAGGACGTTGTTGGCGCGGGACCTGCTACTTTGCTGGGGCTTATCAATGTTACTAAAACTGTATTGAATGTAACAGTGTCAAATGAGGGGTCAAGGAAAAGCTTCTGGAAGATGTTCTTATTTTAAAAGGTGAAGTTTGTAACGTAGAGGAAATCGAGTCAGATAGGTTGCTAGTGAAGATGAAAGTTCCACTAGAAATTCCAGATGACAGAATCATGAGTGAACTCAAGAAGTATGGCAAAGTGCAAAAGATTGAACGGGAAACGTATCCCTTTGACAGAACGCTAGCTAACGGTGTAAGACGTATCTGGTTTGATAACGTTGATAGCCCTTTACCAAGCAGATTGGCGCTTGATGGTAGCTTTTTCCTGCCCTTATGGTATAGAGGGAAAATTAAAGAATGCCGGATCTGCCTAAGTACTGACCATTTGGCAACAAAACAAGCCCTCAGTATCAGGAGATAATCACCCATTAAACGATGCAACTGAGTCAAATGCTTCTGAAGCAACCGCTACGGGAGCTGGTGTTGTGGTTCATGCCACTGTAAATGACACAAACAAATCATCAAATCCTGTTAAAGTAACTACAGTTGATGAAATTCATGTATTAGGGGAGGGTATAACCTTAAGTCAAGAAAATAATCAAAATGTCCTGGAACCAAACGTTGCTGTAAAAGACACGCAGGAAAATGGTGATCTTACAGAAGAGCCAGTTTACAATTCCTTAGAAGATGAATTAAAATTAGGACAGGATAAGTGTAGGACTCAGAAGACAGAAAGTTCAGTCGATTTTCCGCTAAGCCCACTTGATGTAAGTCAGCTTGAAAATATGGTAACTTATGCTCCTGCCAAATGTTACTTAAGTAGCAAAAAGCGTCACAAAGAAGACAATAGCTCAGAATCTGAGATTGAAGTAAATGATATGGATGATGATACAATGTCAGTTGCAGAATCAGATGTGTCCATTCAAACACAGAGTTCACAGATGAAAGATGAAATGGTAATGTACCGATCAGAAGGGGGTGAAGTGGTAGTGCCATATGTAACGGCGAGAGGCGTGAAATATCGTCTACTACGCCATGATTCTGATATTTCCAAATATGAATATGTGTATGTGGTAGAACTAGGAAATATTGAATTCCCAGGAAAAGTAGGTAAATGGTCTAAGAAACGAGCTAAAAAAACAAATCAAGTTAATCTAATGATGGCGGTTGTAAACATCATTTTACAAATTATGATTATCTGCACCATCAATTGCAGAGGATTAAATACCGAATTTAAGCAGCGCCACTTGCTTGAAGATTTAGCAAATGAGCGAGTTGATATTGCTTTTCTACAAGAGACCAAAATTCAAAAAGCTGAAGTGTATGAATCTCTCAAAGATATTTCAAAATGGCAGATTTCTTTTTCTTTATCACAAGATAATAGTGCGGGAGTGGCCATTCTTATCCTGCCCCACTGTCTCAACTATGTTGACGTTATATGGTTGTCATCAGATACAAATGGACGATGGATTTGGGTATCAATTAATGTACTAAACACAAGTTTAAATTTGATGTGCCTTTATGCACCTACCTCTCATCAATTGCGCCGTGAATTTCTAAATGATGCTTCCACAATAATTCAAGACAGAACGCCTGAAAACCTAATTATGAGCGGTGACTTTAATTGCATATTAGACGAGGCTAAAAACAGAAACTCTAGGTCTAATTTTAATGACATATCGCATACTATTTTGAAACACATTTGTGAAAATAAAAGCTTGTTAGACACTTATCGGATTGAAAATCCAGAAGGCCAGGAATTTACTTGGTTTTCAACCGATGGAATGTTAGCTTCAAGGTTAGACAGGATCTATGTAGAAGGTTACATGTGCAAAACTAACATAAAACCAGTAACTTTCTCTGCTCACAATATGTTTTCCATCACATTAGACAATGCTGACTGGGTCAAACGAGGAGATGGATTTTGGAAACTTAATGTAGCATTGCTACGAGATAGTTTCTATCGCAAATGTGTGGAAAGTTGTTAGAGGCATTGGGATGAAAGAAGAGGTTCGCATGAATGTATAACAGACTGGTGGGAAGATGCTAAATCAGACCTGAAATATATTTCAAGGCAGTATTCCATTAGGAATGCACGTGAAATACGAAAGCGTAGAAAGGCGCTTCAGAGGTCGTTGTGTAAAATTAAAAAGAATATTAATGATGGGGAATATAATTATTACGAACTATTAGTTAAATTAAAAGGTAGCCTAAATGAAATAGAGCAATATCAGTTTGATGGCGCCAGAATAAGGTCAAGAGCACAAATGCACACCGAGGGCTAAAAGCCCACACGTTACTTTTGTAACTTGGAAAAGCAAGAGGTATAAAGAAATTAATGCGCCCACTGAAGACTAATGATGGAGTATCAGTGTGCTCAAATGCAGAAATGATTGAAACAGTATCCGAATTTTACAAATCATTGTAGAAATCTGAGGGAAGCGATGAAACCGCGACTAGAGATGTTTTAGCTAATATAACAAAAAGACTTCCAGATTCATGTCGCGAAAGCTGTGACCAATCAATAACAATTGATGATTTGACAAAATCCCTCAAAGGTATGAAGTTAGAAAGGTCTCCTGGATGTGACAGACTTCAAGTTGAATTGTATCAAACATTCTGGCACATAGTTGGCCCAGTATTAGAAGAAATAGCAACCAGCATTTTTAAGCAAGGGCATCTCCCTACATCGATGGCACAAGCATATGTTCGGCTTATATACAAGAGGGGTGACAGAAATAAAATACAGAATTATAGACCAATCTCTCTACGCAGTGTAGATTATAAGATTATTACTCGGGCACTAACATTAAAACTTGGCGCAGTCCTAGGCGAAGTCATTCATGATGATCAAACCTGCTTTGTGCCAGGAAGATCAATATTAAACAACACTTTGCTTATACGGGACCTTATTCAATTAGTTGAAAAGGATTGTATCCCAGCGGCAATAATAGCACTTGATAACGAGAAGGCGTTTGACAGACTAAAATGGGATTTCTTGTTTAAGTCTTTAGACCATATTGGCTTTGGTTCAAGATTTATTAAATGGGTCAATATTTTATATACTGATATAATAAGTTGCTATTTAGTAAACAATCAGCTATCCAAACCTGTAGTGTTGGAACGAGCTGTCAGACAGGGTTGCTCACTGTCCCCGCTTCTATTCGTCATAGCTATGGAATCGTTGGGGGCCACATTGAGGCAACGCAATGACTTTCAATGAATATGTATACGTGGCGTAGAAAGGCCCCTAAAGGTTTCTCAATATGCAGATGATACGACTGTGTTTGCGGGTAAAAATACAGATCTAAACATTTTAAATGGAGTATTAACAGGTTTTCAAAAGGCATCAGGGCTTAAAGTCAATAAAGATAAATCTAAGGGATTATTTGTGGGCGATTGGAGGGGCAGAACTGATAATGTGATGGATTTTAACTGTTCAAATGATGTCATACAAATTTTGGGTATTTACTTTAGTAGAGAACAAAATGTATTACTAAACTGGGAAGAAAGGATATCCAAGCTAAAGTGTGCATTACTAAATTGGAAACGACGTCCCCTAACTGTCTTTGGCAGGACATTTGTCCTTAATAATTTAATTTTATCTGGACTGTGGTATACCGCTTCTGTAGTTCATATGCCCAAATCAGTAGAGTCAAAGATCAACACGTTACTTTTGTCCTTCTTATGGGAGGACAAAGCCCATTTAGTATCACAGCCAATCCTCACCCATGAAAAGCATGCCGGAGGCCTGGATTTGGTTACTGTTTCAGCAAAGTGTGCTTCTTGAAAATTCTTGAATAAGTAACTTACTTCAAACTCATCTTGGTCAAGTGTTTCAAGGGCACTTCTCCAAAGGTACGTTGACCCATTTCCAGTAGAATGTTTATTTATGTGCAATAAACTGCCACCTAATCATCAAAAGATTCTAAATGTATATAAAAAACAGCTCGAAGCCTTAAAAATATTTACACGATCAATGCCACAACCCAATTGTTGGGAAGATGCCTTAGAGCATCGTCTTTGGGGCAACGAGTCGATTCGTGATAATGATGATGTATTATATTTGCCCTCTATGGCCAAAAATGGTATTCAATATTTACGTGACTTGGTAAATCCGAAATCTCGTAAATGGATTGCGATGCAAGATGTAGCAAGAATAACATCAATGAGAGATATTGATGCTCAGCGCTTATTTGTTAGAATAAAGAATGCAATACCTGCTGTATGGTTCAAATTGCCGAAAGCACGTGGCAACATTGATATGTTGCAACCAACATTAGTATTTATGTCAGAACACATAAAATACAACATGGCATCTAGAGACTGGTATAGAATTCTAATGCAAAGTCGGAGACAGACTCCTATTGTGGTTAGTCATTGGAACAATTTAGGATGCACGCCAAAGAACTGGAAAAATGCATGGAAAGCAATACATCTACCTTGTCTACCAGGAAATGCACGG
>CM067371.1:16571224-16799213 GCA_034401795.1 Chaetoderma sp. LZ-2023a
ATATGGTGTCGTAATCAACTACATGGCGTGTAGGATGGTGTCATAATCAATGTTGTCAGTGTACAAATTGGATGTCTTTACTATTTAATAAACATGCTGTTGAATATGTTGAAACTAATTTGACTGGGCACTGTGCTGCTATAGGCAGTAACAGCATCCAGTCAAATTAGTTTCAAAATATTCAACGGCTTACCTGTAAAGTTTTCTGCAAATTGATAGGCAGAGAGTTCAGCAATCTATCTTTCCCAACACGAGCAAGGTGTGGGTGAAGCGTAGCTAGAGATGGGCGGGGCATAGCCAAAACTGGAAAGGCCCATTGCCAGAAATTAGATTTTTTTCCACCAAATGCTACATGTTCATGCACTGGAGATCGCCATATTCACGGTGGTCATTACTTACTTGCATTGTTGCTTCTTAGTACTCCACAGAGTTTCCGATTACACAACATTTCTGTGCAGCATTCGTGGCATATAGTAATATCAGTGATTGACACACGACGCCGTCGGATATGAGTTGATGTCGGGAGACCAAAATGAGCGCACGATGTTGTAGCTTCGTAGCCAAATTTATGTACAGTTGAACCATTCAGCAGAAGAATCAGTTCAGTGCTACATGGCTCATGCGACCATACCTCAGCAAATGTTTGACATTCATGAGGGTGGCTTACACGTGGACAGGAAAGACATATCATGTGTTCTACAGAGCTGTGTGTCACACATACGAGCTGTACAAACACTAGAACATAAAGAAATATATACGTTTTTATGGCTGTCTGTCGCGATAAGCTAATGCGTATAAGTACAGTGGGAGATGCAAGGGGAGATGGAGAGCATGTACACGCCATCCCGTGTTAGAGCGGGTCTCTCAAGGCTATGGAATGCTGGTGTCATTGGCTCTTGTCCTTTGATAAAATGAATAATCATCTTTTCTGTGGCCGATGGGATGATACAGGCTATATAGTATCAATAATTGTTGGTAACATTTAACTTCCCATGTAGCAACAGCACCTCAAAGCGCTCAAAATACTACTTGATATATCAGTTAAACATTTTGATGGTCAATATTTGTCAAGATATTTTAATTAGGAAAAAGACTATTTTTGTAAATTTACCACCACCGAAGTTTCTGTTGCCGGCTTGACCATTAAAGGGACACTGGTAAAGAAAATTAATGTCTTTACTTAGCCAGTGTCTATCTGAAGGCCGAGAGAAGGGTATTTTTAATGATTTACCACTAGAATGACAGTATTGCTAGCGGTAAATATTAAAAAATACTCCTCTCTAGGTCTTTCAAATAGCCATGTCTGAAGACCACTTAAAATGTATTTTTGGTTAGTTTGACCATATCAGAGCCGGGTTTATGCAAGGGCTCGCGGAGCTGGAGCCCCGGTGCCCTGACTGTATGTGGGGCCGCCTAAAAGTTGCTAAATATTCGACCATTTTAATTATTTCATAATAAGAATATGTAACTTTAAAGGAAAGTAGTAGTAGTAGTAGTAGTAGTAGTAGTAGTAGTAGTAGTAGTAGTAGTAGTAGTAGCAGCAGCAGCAGCAGCTGTAGTAGTAGTAGTAGTAGTAGTAGTAGTAGAAGTAGTAGTAGTAGTAGTGGTAGTAGTAGTAGTAGTAGTAGTAGTAGTAGTAGTAGTAGTAGCAGTAGTAGTAGTAGTAGTAGTAGTAGTAGTAGTAGTAGTAGTAGTAGTAGTAGTAGTAGTAGTAGTAGTAGTAGTAGCAGCAGCAGCAGCAGCTGTAGTAGTAGTAGTAGTAGTAGTAGTAGTAGTAGAAGTAGTAGTAGTAGTAGTGGTAGTAGTAGTAGTAGTAGTAGTAGCAGTAGTAGTAGTAGTAGTAGTAGTAGTAGTAGTAGTAGTAGTAGTAGAGTAGTAGTAGTAGTAGTAGTAGTAGTAGTAGTAGTAGTAGTAGTAGTAGTAGTAGTAGTAGTAGTAGTAGTAGTAGTAGTTGTAGTAGTAGTAGTAGTAGTAGTAGTAGTAGTATATTAGAATGCCCTCAACCCCTCAATGTGTTGTGTTCGAAATTTATTCTTTGATTATTGATAGCTACTATGCCAATTTCTTAGCCTACATCTCTAAACTTCCTTAGCTTCGTTGAAAATCTATTATTTAACTCAGGATGCAGGATGTTTAAAAGGCAAAATAAACAACCATCTCATCAGAGTCGTCTGAATCGTCTGCCAACAAGCGGAAAAGCAGTTTAACAGTGGCATTAGGCCTATATCTGTGTTGCTGTTCGCCGAGATTTTAATTTTTTACAGAGAATCTGAATGTCTGTCGACTAACTTCAGTTAAACAGGTAACTACAGCCCTGAATTCTGCATTGTCAGTCTTACATTAACACATATATACACATAAAGCTGGATCATGTTTGTAACAGTACAAAACGCGATTTGGAGGCATGTTTTATCAATGAATTCCATCATTTCTGTATATTAGTAAAGATGCCACTAGACGAAAAACCAGCCTCACTGAAAAACATATTAGTGAAAGCATTGTGTGGCATTCTTACAGATAACCAGCTTGTTTCTACATTCCCGAGCGTTAAAGTTGCCATGTGGATGTATCTGATTTAGATGGTTTCATATACATCAGGCGAACGCACATTCTCAAAGCTAAAGTTAATTAAGAATAAAAAGAGAACGTGTATGACTCAGCAGAGACTAAAAAGCCTATCAGTGTTGTCCGTCAAGAACGAACTTTTAATTGGTAATTTTGTCGCAATTAAATGTCGCAGAAAAGACATTTGATTACTATATCTCATGACAGCAGACCAGCGTTCTGCCTATTATATCCTGCAAAATATTCAAGAGAGTGAGAGGCCGGCTGTATCTCATTATCTGGGATGTATTGCAAGATATGCTGCTAACTTGCTAACTGCTGTCAGACATTGGAAAATAAGTTAATATCTCGATTTGTTCTCGGGCTGGATATGTATTTGTTTGCGTGGTATACATTCCCCCAACAACCTACGCAAGATACTTTAACAATTAGGGATTGGACTCATGGAATGTAGCTAGCATGGAGGGTTTGCTCAATTGCCATTGTCACAATTACTATCGGAATCTGTATCAAGTTCCCCCCAACCCTTTTTCCATTGCTGTAGTCCATTGGCGCATCTAGATGTGGGGTTGTGTGTTCTCTGGGTCAGAACCCACATTAACCTGAAAAATATACAAATATTCGCGATCTGAGAGCATCTAGATTTCAGAATTTTCTGCGCCATGTAGGGATATAATTTGCAAACATGTTTAACTGTATAATGTATGACCTGTTGAAGATTCTAACACAATTTAAATATCAGTCCGAGCTTAGAGAACATATTGAGTGGATGGACCTGTTATGTAAGCATCTGACGTCATAATTACATCATTAGTTAGCTGACGTCACACTCTTAATGACATGTAGCTCTATTACGAAAATCGAATAATCTGTCACTAATGTACGGCGTACTAATTGTATGTCGTTGATATATCTACAATTTCTAAAGACTCTGGTCAATATTGTGAAACCTTTCTTATGTGCACTTGCGCGTTAACCTAGACATGTTGAATAACAAGCAATCCCGTAGTTTGCTCATGAGTGTCGTCTAGCTAGTATAGGCCTACACAAAGTTTTTACAAAATCTGTTTGCGCGCTTTTCCATAATCCTGAAACTATGGTGGCCATCTTTGATTTGGGCGTATTATTTGTTTTAACGCTACAAGCGAATGAACAAATAGCCTTAAAGGATAACTAATCCCATCTCTTGATAGCTATCCAGGTGATCTAACACGCCGGTCATAAACTATCCAGGTAATGTTAAGTTTTTTTATCACGCCGCTAAGGAAAGATATTCAGGAGTTAGTAGTTAAATGTTGGTACATTTCTACACCCTATGATGGCTGTCATGATTTACTTTTCAACCAATCAGAAAAACCCTAGTGTGTCTGCCTCGGTATATACGCTCAGTCATAGAGGCGCCAGCTATAGTTTGGCAATGTGGTATAAAAGCAATCCTACGGGTAAGCTGTTGAATATTTTGAAACCAATTTGAGACCTATGGCAGCAACAACTTCCAGTCAAATTAGTTTCAAAATATTCAATGATACGAGCATTACATAATAAAGAATGTGATCCATTGGAGCTTACATGACATCACACACAATAGCTTGAGGAAACAAAATGGTGTCGATCACTGTTCAACATTTATTCGATATTACAAAACAGATAATTGCGATACAGATCAGGGAATGTGACAGGATATGAATGATATGGAACCTATACACCATATTCTATTGGTGCAATACAACATTTGAGATGAGATTAGCATCGCTTTAATAAGTTAATCTCTTGGTAAAATTGGTTGGTATTTGTGTTCTCTTTAAAAACATTATTCATTCATTTCTAAAGAAACTATTCAAAGCACAGCCCAGTCGCGGAATCGTGGATAACATATGGCCGCCATCTTTGATATGGTCATACCATTTTCTTATTCAAACCTCCAAGCAGTTGAGCAAATGGACTTACGGAGTTCACTTCTGAACATTGGCTGAAAGTTTTATGTTGTTATAAATGATTAGGCAAACTGCGAACGCACGCTGCATTAAGCCCTGTCAGATGGGGCATCCTTGGGACCAAGCACACGTAAACAATGGTATTTTTTAAAGAACACTTCAATGTCTTTCACCAGGTGGCGCCATATGCGGCACATATTTGTTGCCTACATCAGCTGCCATACCAAACTGGTTTTGGGGGCATAAGAGTGCAGTTATTTAAGACAGGTGGTATTACATCCCGATTTGGTTCTTGTAGATACATTCGTGTCGAGGTCAAGGTCAGTCAGTGCTGCAGCTGTGGGATCACCTGGACTCACAAATGTAACTGTGTACTAGTGACCTGCTACAGGGGGCGGGATGGTGGGGGGGGGCGTGTGGTGTTCACTCTTAACCCCTCTTTTGTCAACGACGCCTAATATCAATTAACCCTTTAATGGTCAAGATTTTTCAAGAAAATAATCATAAAATTTACAACGTGTTGGTGGACAAAGTGCATAGCTCTACGTCATCGTACCACACTTCTGCTGTGCCACTGCCTACATTCGTCAATCTGGATCCAAGCAATCCTTTAACCCTTTAACACTCATATCAGCCAAAAACGGCATCTGCAGTGGTCTTGAGAAATGTTAATTTGCAGACCAAGAGAAGACTATTTTTGAAAGTTTGCCACTGGAATGACTGGCTCGATAATCGAGCCAGTTATTGCAGTGGTAAATTTTCAAAAACACTCTTCTCTTGGTCTGCAAATTGACATTTTCTTGAACAAATTCAAGGCTTAAAGTGTTATCAATCTACCCATACCTTTTATATGCTGCTGCTCAATATGGCTAGCATGGAAGTCTTACAACCTGGCCACTTTTAACCAACCACTCTAAGCAATATGGCAAATACAGTGCCCAGTGAAATTAGTTTCAAAATATTCAACAGCATGCTTATTTTTAACCATTAAAGACATGCAGTTCGTACAGCACCGCTTAGTCCGTTACCAATTATGCGTTCGTGACGAACTTATCCACGTCACTCATTACATCATTGATTATGACGTCATCATACGTGTCACCTTGTTAATTATGACGCCATAGTATGGGTGTGTAAACTGGAAAGGTCATTTCACACTGTAGCACGTGACTAGAACAAGGTGCTTGCTAAATTAGTTATGACGACCACCCAGATCCACCCTTCTTACACCATATCATCAAGTACTTCTGAGAACGACCCTCTCCCACCCCGACATTATGTACTTCTGGAAACGACCTTCCCACACTATGCCATTGTGTTGGTAATAGATCTTTCCATTTTTAACTATTCCCCGCCCATCTCTAACTAAGCTCCACCCACACCTCGCTCGTGTTGGGATCGATCGATCTCTGAACTCCATGCCTATCAATTTCCAGACAACTATACAGGTAGGCTGTCGAATATTGTTGAGCTAATTTGACTCGGCGCTGTTGCTGCATAGGGCAGCAACAGCGTCCAGTCAAATTAGTCTCAAATTATTCAACAGCATGTTTATTAAATAGTAGAGACATAACATTTGTACAACGTGTCGGATTATTAAGCGTTAAAGACGAGTTAAATATAATCATTTATGCGTAATGATTATGACGTCATCCTAATTGGCTTATTATGACGTCAGTGGATTGATGGATTATCTGGAAATGTGAATTATTTTGAAGATATTGGACACAGTCGTTCTTTGTGTTATTAACAGGATTTGGAGAGGTATCTGCTGAGCACTGGATTGGGCTTCAATTGATGCATGTCTTGACGTCACAGGCAGCGGTACAAATGCGCGTGGATTTATGCGCGTTTACTGGCCAGGCCGGATATATCGTGTATGACAGTTTTCGCATTTCTAACCAGAGTGACACGTACCGACTTCACACAGGGACACACAGGACAGGAAACATGGGGGACCAGCTGGGAAAGCACAATGGTAGCGTGTTTCGGACAACAGGCACCTGCGCTACCTACTACCCGGGTGGTTGGTGGAATACTCCATGCTTCTGGGTTAACCTGAACGGTGTAAGATACAACAATCGTGGCACCGCGCAGGGAATTGCCTGGTATCGCTTTAGCGGCAGCGGCTGGGGCAGCATTAGATCTTCAGAGATGAAGATCCGCCCGGTCCACGTGACTGGACACCCATCACACCCATACACCTGGCCCCCTTAGGAGCAGTAAACATGTCCGATGAAACCTGTCTATAACGAGCAGAGAGTAGGACAGAGTGCTCACAAAACACAGGTGCCCTCATTATGCAGGTCCGTTGTAATAGGAGAGGACTTTTGCGTTCACAAGATGCTGGTTCTTTAATACAGGTGCTATTTCGACTACCTGTAAGACCACCTGTCTTAGCGCACCATCATTGTGTGGCAACACACCTATAGCTGCTCTTCATAGAGAGGTTTCACTGTAGCTGTTATTTATTTGCTATTAATAATATGTCGCACATCCATATCCGCCTAACGTTTTACTTTAAAGTGTTTTTCACAAGCTGTTCACGCGGTGGAAATCTTCACCTATGACCGCTTTTCTTAGATCGAATGTGAATTTCTAAATAAGTAATAGACGTATATACCGTAATGACATAACAATTTGCTAGTTTGTTCATCTCCTCTCTCAATGGAGCTTTCCATTTTAGCTATGCCACGCCCACCTCTTGTTAAGCTCCACCCACACTTCGCCGTGTTGGAATTGATTGATCACAGAATGACCTAACTATCAATTTCCTGATAACTATACAGATAAGCTGTTGAATATTTTGTAACTAATTTGACTAGGTGCTGTTGCTGCCTATGGCAGCAACAGCACCCAGGCAAATTAGTTTCAAACTATTCTTTATTAAATAGTAAAGACATACAATTCGTACAACTCATGGCCCTGTTTCAAATATGCGTTCGTAACTTACTTATCTACGTCATTCATGACGTCATAATGATGTCATTCAGTATAGTGACGTTCCACACGCCACGTAGTTGATTATGACGTCATATGATAGATGGATAATATGGTGTTCTATTAATGCCATCGCGCGCCACTTGGAAAGGTCAAGTGATAATGAATCAATTATCATTGAGATCGAAGATAAGAGAGTATAAAGCAAATATCACAGAAGTGGACACGGCGGTAGTGGAGCCCGTGCTGGTGAAGGAATTAGCAGCAAGATTTTCCGCGCTACTATATGTTCTCTCAAGACATGAAATACTTACTTTCTAACAAACCAGACGGAGTTTAGATGAAAATAGTCCCTAGCGTGTTAACTTACCTATTTAATGATCAAGAACGCCAAGAAAGACTACGTAGTGGTCTTGAGCAAGTCCATTTTTTCATCCAAGAGAATATAATTTTTTTAAATTCTCAAAAATAGTCTTCTTTCATCCGGCAAATGGGCACTAACTAAGAAAAATTTTAATTTTCTTGACGACCAAAAAACAGCACCTGTAGTGGTCTTGAGTAATGTCTATTTGCACGACAACATAAAGTTATATTTGTAAATTTTATTGTAAAAATTATTATTTTCTTGAAAAATGTTGACCGTTAAAGTGCTAATTGATATTAGTAGAATTTGAGCGCTTTGGGGCGCTGTTGATACGAGAGGGGATATATACACCAGCGATAACGCAGGTTACCGGGCCGGCATTGGCCCAGTATTGGCACTTTAGCCTGAATTAGCGCTTCTATGACAGGAAATCCATTTTCTAAACAAACCACAGGTAATCTGGTTGAAAACAGCAAATTACATTTACTTTTGCTTGCAAAATCTGACCTATAAGAAAAGGGAACACGTTGCGTCGTTTCAATGCATACTCCAATTAAAATCGGAGACCGGTAAATGTATTCCTAGCTTTTAGTATAACTAAATGGGCAGATTTACCAATAGTTAGGAACACATTTCTTTTGACAATGTACTCATTTTAGGACCGAATTCTGGCAAGATCTGTTCGGATGCAAACTGTTGTAATATAACACTATATACCAGAACCCTCCTTATACACACACACACGCACGCACGCACGCACGCACGCACGCACGCACGCACGCACGCACGTACGCACGCACGCACGCACGCACGCACGTACGCACGCACGCACGCACGCACGCACGCACGCACGCACGCACGCACGCACGCACGCACGCACGCACGCACGCACGCACGCACGCACGCACGCACGCACGCACGCACGCACGCACGCACGCACGCACGCACGCACGCACGCACGCACGCACGCACGCACGCACGCACGCACGCACGCACGCACGCACGCACGCACTCCTTTCATCCCGCCCTAGCTCGCTCTTTCGCTAGCTCGCACGCACGCACTCATAACCTTCAACCATAACCACCGCCTCTATGCTTTTTATCTGGTTCTCGCTTTCTGCAAATTCTGGGATCTGATCTGTCACTCAAGTATCTGTTTATCAAAATACGTGGCTTGTTAGCTGACGCCACAGTCAAATGACGTAGGTCCGTCACAAAAGTGTAACAGTTGTATCTCATTACAATCTAATACAACTTTTGTGAAATAATTTCAAACAAATTTAACTGCGAGCTTTTGCTATGATAAGCAGCAATTGATTCCAGTCAAATGAGTTCCAAAGTATCCAATATCTTAGCTCTATATTACATTGACAACGTGATTCGTGGAATCCAAGTTTCATGGGGCTAAATTCATGTCAAACAAGCGAACAACATGAAAGCGGATGGGCATAGCTAGAAATGGATCCATATACAATATGTTAACACCACTTAAATGTACGCACAATGTAAACGATGTCTTCAAACACATCATGAAAATAATCCTATTTATTGTACTTTTAAAGATATTAAACAAAGCTATTGATGGAGTAAAAGACAATTTGTCAAAGAGTTTCCATTTGTTAAATAGCTATGTGTACTTTATTCTGTCATATATCATGGTGTAACATTATGTAGCAATACTGGACCCTTGCGGTTATATCTATGCCCCGCCCATTCTCTAGCTAAGCTCCACCCACACCTCGCACGTTTTGGGATCGATCGATCCCTGAACTCCCTGACCATCAATTTCGAGGAAATTATACAGGCAAGCTGTTGATTATTTTGAAACTAATCTGACTGGGTGCTGTTGCTGCCTATGGCAGCAACATCGGCCAGTCAAATTAGTTTCAAAATAGTCAACAGTATGTCTATTAAGTGTTAAAGACATACAATTCGTACAACGTGTCGGACTATTAAGCGTTAAAAACGGACTAAATCGAGTCATCCATACCCTAATTAATTATGACGTCATCAAAAACGTCACTTAGTTGATTATGACGTCATAGTATGGATGGATAACCTGGAAAGGCTCGGGATAATTATGTGACCCTCGCACTGGCCATTTCCAATGTCAGAAAATTTTCAATTTCTAATTTACAAGTATGATTACGTTTATCAAAACCTTGTGTAACAAACAAGCTGACGGTTTGGGCGGGGGTGGGGTGGGGGTGGGGGGTTGGGGGGTTAGGCTAGCTAACTGTATATAAGGACAGGCATGATTGAGGAGTTGATGGTTTTGTACGCCTCAGACATGTCTGATTATGTGCTTTCAATTACTATTTAGCTAGCTATAGGATAGGCCAGCTTGTATAGGCAAAGTGCTAGCACATGCATTGCTGAATGGGCAAGGTGAATCTGTCTGTGCATTTGATGGCGTTTATTTTAGAAATGATTCCGCTGCAAGCTGCTGTGGTCTAAGACAGCAACGGTACTTGTCAACATCTTTAGAAAATATGCACCACCATATCTCCTACCAGTATATTCACATGTGTTGGTTTGTTTCACCAATATAAATAGTAAGCGCATACTAATTTGGCAGGAGTCTGCCATGGTACGTTAGAGAAACGGGAGTCATGTTAAGACATGGAAAGAAGTGAAGATTGTCACAACACATAGATAGATTATATATTGAATTGAAATGAATTGAATTGAACTTTATTAAACTCAGATCAAGTTTACATCGATACATGAGGGAAAAGATATTAAATAAATATTTCACACTATAGAACCAATAAAATCAACGTCCCCCTCCTCCACCCCTCCACCCCACACCACCCTACACCCCGAAATAGTACCACTACAACACGCGCACATGCCTAGTACGTGTACACTAAAAGCCATCAACAATGCTGCACACACCAGGAGTAGCAATTTAATTTTGTGTATTTTAGTTTGAAAAATAGGCCTATTATTTAAATCTATAGAGAGCCGGGACCTATGGACGTATTTTCGGTCGTCCCAGAAAGTCACAAACAAACAAGAACAACAGCAACAAAGTACCGACATATATCATCTTATAGTGAATGGTTTTGGTGTTGTGGTTTTATCAGGGACAACCGAAAGTTCGTACATAGGCCTTGTATCACATAGATCTAAATAATATTTTGAAAAACAAATTTCTTACTTATGATGAATGCAGCTAATACCATCAGCAGAACAGCAGACCCTGTTGCACAGATTGTCTTTTTATCTGATGCCCGCTCCGTCCTTGAGGCTATCACCAAAGGTAAGCTGCCACAACTTGAACAAGCACTACAAACCATCAAATGCTTTCGGATAGCATTGCAGTGGATCCCCTCACACTGTGAAGTCCAAGGAAATGAGGAAGCAGCCAAGATGGCAAAGGTGGGTGCAGAAGAGAATCAGACAGAAAACATGGTTACCCATACAGAGATGAAGACTATCATCAAGTCACTCTATAGAACACCTCAATCAGAAGATGCCTACCATCATCTTTCGAGGCCAGAGCAAGTGACCACTTTTCGTCTCAGAACTAGACACAACAGACTAAACCAACACATGTACAGGCGGTTCCACCTTGCGGCATCGCCCGCTTGTCCTTGTGGAGAAGCAGAACAGGCCACAGAGCACATACTTCAATGTTGCAGTACGTATCAGCTGCTGAGAGAAGAGATCTGGCCTTTGTCAACCTCTTTTCTTGAAAATCTGTATGGGCCTGTGGAAGAACTGCAGAAAACCACAGATTTCATCTTGAGAACGGCTCTCCAACTGTGATACCGGCGACCGAAAAGAAGAAGAAGACGAATGCAGCATTATTGCTGTCTCCTATTGTACTGTCGCTAGGCTGATACTGATACTGATAAATGTATTACACCCAGACTTTGTGCGAAGTATATGGAGGTTATATATATAAGTGTTCACATTAAACTGTGCACAGGGATCAACCCTTTTATAATCATTATCATTATTATCATACGTAAATATTAACATTATTATTATCATTAACGTCATCAGTTTCCATTCTTCTGTCGACAGCTCCTCGGGGCATTAAATGTTGCATTCTTACAGACCTTCTCCATTAATTGGTTAGTGGTCAGGGAAATCTAAATCTCTTCCCAGCCAGTGCCAACATGCAGACCACGAGAAGACAACTCCCGAAAATTCACCACCAAATCATTGCATCGATTATCGATCCAGCCATTTAAGTGTTAAATCTTCCGAAACTGCCCTCCCGTGTCCCGCAAATGGGCACCGCTCAAGACCACTGCAGAGGCCGTTGTATCTGGCTTGACCATTACATGGTTATGTTGACATAAGACTGATTATAATTAACATAATTATTAGTAGCATTACTTTTATCATTATTAGCTCCAGTATTATTATTATTATTATTATTATTATTATTATTATTATTATTATTATTATTATTATTATTATTATTTATTTATTTATTTAATTGTCACAGTTTTTATTATAATTATTATTGTTATCAGAATTATTACAAGTATTACTCTCATCATAATTCTCATTGATTCGAACGGTATTATTATCATTATTATTATCATCATATTTATCATCATCATCATCATCATCATCGTCGTCGTCGTCGTGGTCATCGTCGTCGTCGTCGTCGTCGTCGTCGTCGTCGTCGTTGTCGACATCGCCTTCGTCGTCGCCATTATCATCGCCATCTTCGGCATCATCAGCATCATCATCATCATCATCATCATCATCATCATCATCATCATCATCATCATCATCATCATCACCACCACCATCATCATCATCATCAACATCATTGTGTCACCATCATCACCATCGTCATCATTAGCACTGTGTTTTCTATTTTATTGGTAAATGTGTAATTTACTGGTGCTTGTGTTCTATTTTCTTCTTGTTGGTGATTTGAATAAAGGTTGTGGTGCATGTACTTGTGTCATCGTCGTTGTCTTGTTGTTCGTGTTGTCCTCATTATATCGTCGTCATTTATATTGTCTGATAATGCAACAAATAGAAATTTCACATCTCTTAGTTCACCTAGAGTTCATGGCAGCAGGCAACAACATGCAAGCAGCGACAGATTCCAGTGGGGGTCATTCAGGGATGTTTTAGTAACGTTGTCTTTTGAATTCATGATATATGTAAAATGGTTTGAGAGGAGTTATTTGTCTTAGCCATGTTTCTGTGAAAGTTTCATTTACGTTTGAAGTGTCTAGTGATTTCGCGAATAAATCGGCAGATTTTGCCTAAAAGTAAGATCTTATTAGAGGTAAATAGTTTGAAGAATTTGTGATAAGCCATGTGCGCGTAATGCAGTGTTGTTGTTTGGGTTGAGGCGTGGAGGGGTGGGATGTGGGTGTGTGGAGGGTTATCTTTTATTGGGTAAAAACATAACTGGGCTTTGGTCTGGAGGAGGACAACGTCTGTGAAATTAAATCTAGCATGCAAATTAGGCTAAAATTTAACCAAATATATTAAAGTGAGATGACAATCAAAAGTCATGCTATCAAATCAAGAAGAAATAAATTATGTTAATTGGCATGTGAATAAAAAGATCAAGAAACGTGAGAATTTGAATTGAAAATCTAGTGTATGTAAACGAAATATCCTGAGATTAGAACTTAGAGTCATAACCTGTTGAGGTTGACATTGTGGTACAGTCCCATGGCCACGTGTATGGATGGATGGACACGTCAACACGACTGGGCGGGCATAGAGACAAGCCCGCATGACTCGCGCTTACTCTTGACAATAGCCACGCCCAGACAAGCACACGCGACTACACGACTATAGGATACGGTTCGATGATCGACACGCCCCTTGACACGTTACATACTCGATGGTACAGATTGTGAACCTTACAGCAACAAGTGGACACCAAGCGGGTTACGAGGGCAGTTGCCTGCTTACGTTGTATGATTGTAACGTCAGATAAAAAGTGACACATTTTTATTATGACATCAGGTACTTTGAGTAACAGATCGGATCGAATCGTAGGTAGTTTATGGGGAAGGTTCGAAAGCATGTGGTCCGACTCGAGCACTAGTCTGAATGGAGCGACATCTAGCGGTAGAGTAGTTTTCTAGACATGGTTGACTACTATGTTTACACCTTAATAGTATTACTATTGTTGTCATTGTTGCTGTTGTTTTTGCCGTTGCTATAGTTATTGTTAGTGTTGTTGTTGTTGTCGTCGTCGTCGTCGTCGTCGTCGTCGTCGTCGTCGTCGTCGTCGTTGTCGTTGTCGTTGTTGTTGGTGTTGTTGCTGGTGGTGGTGGTGGTGGTGGCGGTGGTACTTTGCAATTCTCGTCAATGTTGTGTTGTTAATCTGCGAGTCCATTGTGTATATGGTTAATCAACGTTGGAAGTGCCTATTAATTTCTTCGGTCATACGGCAGATCTTTATTAGTAATTTCTTGTTCTTCGTTCAAAGCAGTTGGTGAAATTTCGAAAAATTTGGTCTTTTATAATAGTGTTTTGCGAAGATTTCTATACGTTTATCGCTAAAGAACTCGCAGATGAATAGGTAATGAAATTCATCTCCTATTTCATTCAGGGTGCATAGTGGACATATTCTTTCTTCCCGGGGTATGCCTTCCCACCGCCGCGTTTCTATTGCCAGCCGATGATTGCTTGTTCTAAATCTCGTGAATAAGATTATGTTGCGGTCATTTAAGTTCATGAGAACATTTTCCATTTCCCAATTTATTTTAAAAGAGTGGTAGATTTTTACTTTCCAAGATACGCCCGTCTCTGATAGCCATGTTTGGATATATTGGTCATCAAGATTTTTGTTTATTCTTATTGTAGTTTCATTGAAGTTGTGTATTGTTTGGTTCGTCCAGAGATAGCTATGCCCCGTGCTATCTAAAATATTTTGCATAGAGTCTAGCCATTTGTAGTATGTTCCGTTCTGGTTGTGGTCTAATAGAATATGTTTGTATATTTTGCAAGCGAGTTTGGTTTGCTTGCCTGAGATGAGCCTAAGCCAGTATGTTATCATGCGTTTTCTTATTACAATTTTGATTGGGGGTTCTCCCAACTCGCCGTATATCATATACTTTGGGGTGCTATTTTTTATTTTTAGGATGTACCGGAAAAAATCTAAATTTGCTTTCTCTAATAGGTTACAGTTTTCTATTCCGATGACTTCGCACCCGTCTAGTAGGATTGGCTCAATTGTTTGGTGATACAATTTAATATCCGTTGGTAGGTCCAGCTCCCTGGCTCGGCGATATAGTGCAAATGTAGCTTTGCGAGCTTGTTCGGAAATATGTTTTTCCGCTAAAAGGAGGCGGCTTCTTTTTTTTGAAAAAAATATTCCAAGATATTTGTAGATATCTACTATTTCAAGCTCTCTTAATTTAAGGCGAAAATGTAATTTTTCATAGAATCTTTTTGTACTGCCAAAGACCATGACCTTTGTTTTGTCTATATTAATTTTGAGCTTCCATATGTCGCAGTATTCATCAAAAGAATTGAGCGTTTCCTGTAGGTCGCGTGAACTATTTGCTAGTACAGCAGTGTCATCAGCATAAAGAAGGATTAGTAGATTCAGTAAATTATTTATTTCTTCTTCTTCGCTATAGAGTTCTATTTGCTTACTGTTTCGGTTCTGAAGAAAGTTTTCTAAGTCATTAAGGTATATTGCAAATAGAATAGGTGAGAGATGTTTTCCCTGTCGCACTCCTCTGATACAGGCGAAGGGCTGTAACACTGCATTATTGAACTTAACTGCTGATTTTATGTTGCTGTACATGCTTTTAATTACGTTAAAAATCTTGCCAGAGATACTATGCTGTCTAAGTTTATAACAAAGTCCATCGCGCCAAACAGAGTCGAAAGCTTTTTCAAAATCTACAAAGCAGCAAAATAGTTTTTTCTTTCTTCTTTTAAATATTTCTATTAATGTATAGAGTGTAAAGATGTGGTCAGTAGTGGAATAGCCATTTCGAAAGCCTGCCTGATTTTCAAACAGTTTGTCAGAGTTTTCGAGGTATTTATTTATTCGACTACTCAATATAGATGTAAACAGTTTTCCCAAACAGCTAAGTAACGTAATTGGTCTGTAGTTTTTGGGGGCGTTCGGATCACCTTTTCGTTTGTATATGGGGATAATGGTGCCTTCAGTCCGGGAATCTGGTATTATCGCAGAGTACCCATGTTATAATATGCTGTTATACGATTGTATTAAATACGTTAATTATTATTAGTTAAATTAGTTAATTATACTCTTGGACCACATTCACACTCATACACGCCATCACCTAATACACACACATTTGTTGACAAAACGACACAAGAATGGGCGAATGTTGATGGCAGACAGTTAGACGTGAGAGTTACAGTTACCGACTCGGACGGACTTCGACAGCGGTTTCTGACCACTAGTGAAAGCTGGTAAGTAGTGAGATTGTCAGCTATGTAGTTAACTGACTGGTCAGTTACAGAGAATAACGTAAAGTTAACTTTGTTATGTTTCATTTGAAGACGTCTCTCTTAGGAATCGATTGTAGCTAAGTAGAATAGGTTTAGAATAGGTAAGCGGCGCAACACGTGACTAGAATTTGGAATTATATGTGTAAACAATAGAATTAGGAAGGTTCAGTAAACGAGTCATCATTAATAGAATACAGCATTGTGTCACCCATTCCATCTATCTCTCATAGACGGAAGATCCCCGGTCGGTACGTGGGTTGTAGTGGTGGCTAGCTAATTCCCATAAGAACCACCAAGTCGGCCACCAGTCACACAAACATGGTCCCATATTCGGGGAGGATCGAACTTCGACCTGGAGAATACCATTAGGGGGGACACTGCTGCTTAAGATGATTTCAATCTAAGAATCCTCTCGCATGCTAAGCCGAGTCAAGCCACTATACATGATAGACGCTTAACATGAACATGTTAATAAATTAAGCGCTTAGGCTAATTTACAAATGCATTGCATAGTCTATTTTATTAATATTAGCGAAATAATTATCACCATCGATCGCAATTTTTTCACTGATTTTTGTTATAAATATGTTTTAACTCTGAATTGAGAGTAAATACATATTTCTTCATAACCAGCGTACTGTATGTCATAAATAAATATGCCAGTGTCTAATATTTGCTAGTATTAATATTTGGCTTTGAATTTTATTTTTGGTAGATTAACAGATTTCTGGAAAAAAATCATTTTAATTGAACATTGAAAAACACGCCAAAACGTGAATTATTTAGCGCTCTGTTTGTTATAAAACGTGTGCTTTATAAGTTAATGGCGCGTTCCCGTAATTTGAATGTGTTTTCAATTTAATTTGATACCAAAATACCAAAAGTTAGAAATACTACACAATGAAATGAGAAAACACAGCGCGCAAATATGGAAAGAAACCAACCCCACCAGCAAAATGGAAACATGAAAAACGAGAAACATTTATTAAAGGAAAGGAACAATCAACCTTTCCCACCAGTGAAAATCAGAAATAAATCAGAATAATTAGAAAAAAGCAGCTAAATATTATTTATGGAATTCTGGCTGGAACCAATTAGTGACGAAGTTGTACGCTGTGGCAATAAATAATACCCGCTCTAGCCAGTCATATAAGCTCAGTTATATTCGCGCTAAGCTGGTTAGCCACTGCGCCCTACAGGTAGAATAATGTGTAGTTTTAAAAGAAGTTGACTGAAAGCCGGTGTTTCCAGAGACAGGGACTACATTCAGTCACACGAATGTTAAAATATTCAGTAGGCATCATTACGACCTTGTGTATTTTGAAATAATTTTGACCGAAACGTGTTGCTTCCGCCACAAAAAGTTACTTTCAAATATAACTTTTCAAAAGGAGCAATAGTGAATTAGCAGTAGCGAGTTAATCGCGCTGCATCGGCGCTTATAGAGAATACCGCTTACACAACTATATTCAGGTGCGCTTTCGTTATATTCAGGTAGGCCTACTTGGTATACCTGCACATACAGTTGACGCACTGCTGAGTGAGAAAGATCAGCCTGGGCAGTAATTGGCTCCAAGTTAAGCACTCCTAGATTTAGTAAATGCTTTTTCGCAAATAATCCAGGTTCATATCAATTTTTACCGATGGTAATTTATGTAATATTGTATGAGATTACCAATAAACATCATTTGTTATTTCCCTTTTGCGTTCCTTTAAATAATTCTCAGAAAATCCTCGGTTTTTTAAACCTAAGAGCCCAACTATTAAATGGCAGACTTGAGAACACGCCAATACATGAAATAACAAAACAGATTGCAAACATGTGTCATAGCGTAGCCATCAATACACTAGGCCAAAGAAAGGAGAATAAAAACAAGAATGTAAACGTGTAATCAAATCTGGGTTAATAACGAATGCAGAGAAGCTAGACTGTCAAGATAGAAAAGATTGTCAAAAATAATAATATCCAACGCAGAGGAATGTTAATAACTGGCTGTAGGAACTATAAAGCAATTATGAACAAATCGATACTTCAACATAAGTACAGAATGAGAAAAGAAATAAGAAGTTTAAGTACTACGGACCCAAAAGCATATGAAAATTAATCAAAAACACTGACAAGCAACAAGAATACCCAGGGGAGCTATCCGAAATGTAAGAATTTTTCAGAAATCTTAGCGAATACGAACATGCACCAGAAGACGTCCCAGATACCATAGGAATTTATGAAAATAACGTGCATACACCAGAGAACGACATATTAAACGCGAACATTAGCTTAAATGAAACAAGCATTTCTGTAAAAAGCACTTAAAAGTAATACTGTATCAGGAGAGGATGGAATAATAAATGAATACATTAAAACAACTAGCGACGCGATGTTAGGCTTGTATCACTATTTATTCAAGAGTCATGGATACTGCAGAGATACCCGCCGTCTGGACAGAAGGGCTAACATCCCTATTTATAAACAGAATGGGGACCAAAAAGAACCAAAACCTACCGTCTAATAACCTTACTATGTTTACATCAATATTAAGCAACCGTATAAATAAACATATGAACTAACAAGAACCTTTGGAGGGAAATCAAGGTGGCTTCAGGAGAAATGGACCGTTTCCATTTGTAGCTATGCCCCGCCCATCACTAGCTAAGCTCCCTCCACACCTCGCCGTGTTGCGATTGATTTATCCCCGAACGCCTTAGCTATCAATTTCCTGAAAACTATACAGGTTTTGTAACTAATTTGACTGGGTGCTGTTGCTGCCTATGGCAGCAACAGCGCCCAGTCAAATTAGTTTCAAAATATTCAACATAATATTTATTAAAGAGTAAATGCAAACAATTTGTACAACAACGCATAGACCGTCTTCAAATATACGTTCGTGACGTACTTATCGACGTCATTCATTATGACGTCATTCTACACATCACGCAGTTCATTATGCCGTCATATGATGGGTGGGTACTCTGGATAGGTGAATTACTCGACCACAGATAACATATTTCTACTATCTTCGCCAATAGAATCATTTCAGAAGACGAAGAGAAAGACATATTGTGCATTCATAGATTTTGAAAAGGCCTTTGACAGTGTATGGCGAAACGGACTTTGGGCAAAGCTAAGCTCACGCCCACCATTATACAGCTCCTTTAATCGAGACCGCCAAGACTGAGAATAGCGTAGACGTTGTAAGACACAAGCGTTAAATAACTGATTAAATAATCAGGGATGTGTTCAGCTTAAAGTCCGTGATCATGCATTGATTTTTCCGGACGCAAAACTTTGAGATTTTATAATCCTGAGAAAATTGACCCGGTACAAAGGTCATGGAGATTTCGGAAATGGCCATTGTGTGAAATCGCTAGAATATATCTTGCAATATTATGTTCTAAAAATACCTTAGACAATTCATGGTGTATTTAATGAGAAAACCTCAATGTACACATACATAGGTCATCATTTAGTACATACAGTGGAAATGACAGTTCCGGCTCATCAGTAGTTCCGGATCATCGGTAGATCCGGATCCTTGGAAGTTCAGGATCATCGACAGTTTCAGATCATTATCTTAATAATCAATCAAATTCTTTGGAACTAGACTTTGATTTAATATTTTATTATGTTTTTAAAAAATCTGTAACTTAATTGTGTCAGATTTCCAGCATTTAATTACTAATAAATCCTCTGTCATAACCATCCATTACGGCTGACACGAAAACAAGCTCATCTCTTATAGCGGTGTATGACGAAAATACTGCTATAGTTACGTGTTTGTATGTCAAGGATATTTTTCATATTCTTGTTTTTTTTGTCTTGTCAGAATATTACAATGGGATAAACTCGGTTTCGAAAATATTATTTTACATTCATCAAATTAACAGTTTAAATGACATTAACGGAACTTCTCAAAGTGATCACAATTACCGTATTCCGTCGGCTCGCGCTATTGTGAAATTCGACGAAGGGCAAATGTCAAATTAAATCTTTTTTATATTTGCATAAAGTACAAATGTGTGTCATCAAACACATCTAGCATACCTGATTAAAATAATCTATAAATAAATTCACAAGAAATATTTTGTAAGCAGTGGTCCGAAACTCCCTGACATACTGTATTGGCTATTCATCATGGTGTCGTTTTAATTTTGGCCATGAGTAATTCGAAATTGGCAGTGTCACGAATATTAAATTTTGTTCAGACAAATGGGTTTGTTCGTCCAAGGGAGAGAAGCATGTATTTGTAAGACAATTGTTGTAAGGATTTATCTCCCCTTTCTGAACACTAATCTTCAGCCCATTTGCACTCAAATGTAACTACCAAAATCTTAGATCAATGACATCATGTGACTGTAAAGACAAATTTAGCTAAAAATGAGTGGAACCACATTCGGAGATCTCGGAAACAACCAACCTGTTTCAAGAACACGAAACCTGGTCACTCCACTAACCAGCTGGCACTATAGCATAGATGCTACTGGAACGCGCATAATTCAACTGCCGAGTTCTGATTGGCCAAGAGCTGACTAGAATTATCAAGCAGTCAACTCTGGGTGCATCTGCCCATTCCCCCAAATCTCGCAATAACGGTTTGATAATTGTTACCGCGCTTCATGCTTACTGCAAGTGTGACATCACCGTGGAACTCAGCCTTTTGACCACTCACAGAGAGCGGCATTTACATAGCCATTGCGTTTGATCTCTTTTTTAAAAGAACGGTGGCAAAATTAACATCCTAAACTGTTCTGCCTTTCCAAAGGAGGTTTCGCCTCTTCCCGTGCTGTTTTAAGACACCAAGTGCACAGAACTTTGCACTTCCGCAACCACGGAAGAAAAGGACAAGATCTGTGTAGCCATCCCGTACGAGCCAGCAAATACCTGCCTTCTGCTAGACACTGGTGACCACGTGTGAATGCCTTTCTGCCACCTGCCTCTCGCAGAGGAACGAACTTCGAATTCGATACCAGCTTGCGACTTTGGGCCGCGCCTCCACCTTACACATACACTTGTGTGATGGAACATCCCATGGAACTATCCTTTTGCCGCTCCTACTAAAGAGTGAAGAAATGCCCGACTGTGTCCAATGTTTGTCTGACATTTCCTGCTCATCTGCCACATCTTCAAGCAAACGATCAGCTCAAACTCATCTGTGTCTGTTCATCTTCAGGATCTCTTTTTCCGCCAGAGAAGTTCTGTTCCGTTTCTACGGCTTTGTGATCTCCTAATGTTCGAGGACTATGTCACCGCATAGCGTTGTGCCCTGGGAATATACCTTCCAAGGCAGGTTCAAAGCCTGCGGGAAAACTGTGAAGAACTATTTATGCCTAAGTCTACGAAAAGACTTTGATATATCTTAAGTGCACTACTACTTACGCTTTCCCGTTTCTTTCAGATGTTACTGCCTTAAACACTTTTCGGCTTTTACAGCAGACTATTCGAAGTCTGTGATAAAACTTAAAGATACCATCTGTCTTAGCCGCTAAATTTTGATTACGATCTCATGCTCTGCTCGACGTGAAAATTTGCATTGGCATGGTAAGCTTTGTCGCTATTTAGATATCTAAAAGGATGCCCGCCTTAGCCACCAAATTTGCGGGTGGCATACTTTGCACTTCACACAGCATGAAGACATATATTAGTGCTGTGATCAAAGATGCTAGTTCTTCCGCCAAAAAGCACATTCAACTTGGAATTGATAGACTCCCTGGACCGCACTTGGAACTACCCATTATAACACAATTCACCAGTAGAAATTCTAATTCTTCCGCATTCGGTGATAGCTCACGCACTGGAATGATGGACGGTCATTGCGAATCACAGATTCTGTGACCCAAGTTGCCCTGGCTGGCAATTTGAACCATTATTTGCTTAATGAAACACGTATAGACCTAGGAAAGCTGAGCCTCTGGGTCGCCACGTTCCTCGGCTCACCTTCTTTATGGACATTACCAATAGTCACCTTCCCATTCCCGCTGCCAAATGACATTAATGCCACGCCCTCACTAGCACTCCTTAGGACCGCTCCCCAAGGACGTATTCTTCCAGGACATTGACCAGTTATACACACTTTTTAGCTAACATTTATTTTACGGGTCTGTGACCCTTGAACAAATGAAATAGGTTCCGCTATTATGAATGCTATACAATGTTGATATCACAGTTGGATAGGAGAAGTTCCACCCATTTAGATGAAAATCATAGGCACTGAGACAACCTAAATAGAGAGAAAGCCAGACATTGCATTCCTGCTAGGCAAAGTTATAGGACAAGCCTGACAAGTTTTTTTCCGCCACATGTGTAGTCCTGCTCGGAATTTAGGTCTTCCGTTGCGCTGGATAAATGCTGGATACTTTTGATCATGGGTGATGAACCCGATCAAATTCACCATAACATTAGCTTCGTGGACAAAGTCATTTCTCTGGGTGTGTATCAAAACAATCTTCCCATTGTTGATACTTCTACTCATTTATGTCTGACACCGTTGCACGTCATATGGTCGCATGCAAACTGTGCCCTAACATCCATTTGACTCGCTCACAAAGGATGTTCCTGATGTTTTAAACAACGGTGGAAGCCGCATATATGTACGCATCCATGTAGCTATTGGAAACGTTAGCGTTGTGAGGGACAGCTTGCACGTGTCCACCAGGTTATCACGGCATTTCACCAACCGAGGGCACCTGACACGGGGACGGAATTGTTTATATACAATAAATACGGTATTTCGATATAACCTTAATTAAGACACTACGCAACCAAGATCCACCATGACCACGTGCGGGAAATGCCTTAATTCATGTTCCGTTATCATCAAATATCAGCACTCTCTGGTTATGAGCATCCACCACATAGAATCTCCTGCCTGCACGACTAGCAGCTTCACCACTAGGCCGAGCAATACGAGGACCAGCACTACCAGCACTACCAGCACCGCGTATACAGAACCGTGCAGATAACTTCTCATGATAGGCAATGCAGGGCATCATTGTAGAGCAGCTTAATGGATTAGAAACTTCTGCAAGTTCAGTGCTGGAAACAATGTATGAATTGTCTCTGTTTGATGCACTCCCTCCAGATAAATTCACTGTAGAATATAATGAACAAGTCATTAATGTATTATAAGTACAACTAATGAGCTTTAATATCTCTTCATCACCAGGATCACCCAGACACCCAAAACTGCAACAGTTATCTCGCAAAGCATAGCTAATGGCAGGAATGCATGCTTACACATGCAAGGGACACAATGAGATTTTTAAGCCTTGGAAAGTGCAGGTGACACTATGATCCAATACAAAACAGTATTTAAAGAATGAGCTCATATTAGCTTTTTGTGGAAAGTAGTTAGTGAATATCACAGTACGTCTTTTACTCCAAACCCTGTTAGACGGATTGCATTGAATTAATGCGCTAATTTGTGCAGTGTTCAACTCATTGGCAGTATTTACCTATCCGATATGATGACAAAGGTTTCGCTGAAAATAGGACAAACAGCAGAAAGACAAACAAATATCATGTCCGTTATTAGATCAGGGTAACCAAGAGAACTATTATGTTTTGTCTAGCATCGGTAGTGGCTTTTAACATCCATAATGCAGATTGTGCCTGTGAGGTCTCCGGTTTGGCATGTTCAATATTTGCAGTTCTTCCCAACGCTTACATATGGGACGAGATGACAGTTATCCCTTTGCTAGGATGGTACTAGTAATAGTATCTGACCCTGGCATTGACATCCATTGTGGAGTGGACAGCTATGAGTTCTCTTGTGTTGCGTGTTCCTTTTATACAGTTGAGAAGGTGGATTTTGAGTTGCTTTCAGCTGGTTCCATATATGAAGTAGAAGAATCAATCTTGGTGACTATTTCAATACACGTTTTATTTTTCTCTTCTTGATTCAGATAACTATTGATCAAGCAATTATTTTATAATTCAATTATCATAGAAGGTGTAAGTTAAATATAATATATTTATAAATTAAGTGTAATGAAACATTTTAAAGTTAAGATTTAAACAAAACGTCATAAGGGTTCAGACTATAAATGCCTTAAAATGGTTGGTTCCAGTATAATGCTAAATATTTTGAAATTAACATGGCTGGAAGTAGTTATGATTCAAGCTGGAAAGCTTACTGTCAAGTTGTTTTCAAAATAAAAGCATTGCAGCCAACTATCATTATGTTTGTAGAAAATGAAACCATCATGATATCACGTGACAAGGTAATCGCTGCCATATAGAAGATTCTGGATTGGCAGATAGAATGAAATAGTTTGATCATGTTCTGTTCAGCTAGATATAATTTGATTTCTATCAACCATTTTGGGACTGCTTGTATAATCTGAAAAGCATGTGTCTGAAAGTGGTTGTTGCCTGAGGCAGAAATTAACCCAGTCGCACTGTTTTCAGAACAAACAGCAAGAGTTCAGAAAAATATAAAACCGTACCGAGTATGAGGCTTCAGTGGCTATGTGCTTATTCCACAGACTCTGGGTATATAGCTTAATTCATTTCACTCAGGATTCACCTTTCCAGAGTACCCACCCATCATATGACGTCATAATGAACTGCGTGATGTGTACAATGACATCATAATGAATGACGTCATGAATGACGTCGATAAGTACCTCACGAACGCATATTTGAAGACGGTCTATGCATTGTTGTACAAATTGTTTGCTTTTACTATTTAATAAATATTCTGTTGAGTATTTTGAAACTAATTTGACTGGGCGCTGTTGCTGCCTACATAGCTAAAAATGCAAATGTCCATTGCTAAGAGTTAAGTTAAATGGGACATTTTGGAAACATACTGACCATTTTGAAAACCGTATGACAGCCAAAGTGCCTTCAAAATAAACAGACGGAGTCTAACCAACATGGAGCTGAAATTACTTAAGCATGGCCCACTAAATTGGCTTACAACAATACACTTGCTGATTGTTACCCTTTTCATTCCAAATGTTTAGAAGCTGGGCTTACAGATTTCTACATATGCAACATATGGAATATTTTGAAAACGACTGCTGAAAGTTGTTGCTGCGTGAGGCATATATAACCACAGCTAAATTGTTTTCAATATGAACAGAATGTTTTCAAATTGGCTTTGACTGAATATAATCTGAGCACGGAATGACATTGTTAACCACAGACTAGGACTTATACAAGATACTGAATATTTTGAAAACATATCTAACTGAAAGTTGCGACACAAGGCAAATTGTTTTAAAAATAAACAGACTGAATTTAAAATGGCTTTGATTGAAAATGATCAGTGCATGGAATGAAATGGTTAACCGCAGGCTATGACTTATACAAGAAATTGCATATTTTGAAAACAACACTAGCTGAAATGTGTTACTAGCCAAATTGTTTTCAAAATAAACATACTGATTTTATAATGTCTTTGTTTGAATATGATCAGAGAATGGAATGACATGGTTAACCATAGAGTATTGTTTATACAAGATACTGAATATGTTGAAAACATTACTAACAAAAAGTTGTGACACCTGTCAAATTGTTTCCAAAATAAACAGACTGAATTTAAAATGGCTTTGACTGAATATGATCAGAACACAGAATGAAATTCTTAACCAAATCTACTGAATAATAATAATTAATATCATTTTTAAGACTCACCTATATGAAGAATCTCAATTTCAAGGTAACGATAAAGAAAGCTGGTTAATAATCTAATACACACAGATATATGTGAACACCCTTAGAAAATAAACCTTTCCGGTGTTAGCTATGCCCCGTCCATCTGTAGCTAACCTCCATCCACACCTCACTCGTGTTGCGATTAATCGATCCATACACTCTCTGAATCACAATTTCCAGAAAACTATGCAGGTTAGCTGTTGAGTATTTTGAACCTAACTTGGCCGGGCGCCCAGTCAAATTAGTTTCAAAATATTCAACAGCATGTTTATTAAATAGCAAAGACATACACTTCCTGCAACCTGTGGACTATTAATCGTTTAAGAGGAACTAAATCGAGTCATTCATGCTGTAATTGATACGACGTCACGCTACCCCTCACATAGTTCATTAAGACGCAATTTGATGGGAGGATAAACCTGATAGGTCCATTCACCTACAGGAATAGAACTATCCTGATTTAGATGCAAAATTAGATTGTCTACACGATTCTCTTGATATAATTAAAAGTGCATTAATATCTTTATGACTGGTCAACCAGTCTACCATGTCAAAATGTTGATCGGTATCATCGTCATTATATCATATCATCATAAGTGCATTATTATACCATTATCATCATACCATCATAGACTTATCATTATCTTGTGACATAGACGAGGATACGTATAATACAGATGAGTCCATAGATACTATAGATGATTTATTAGAGATGCCCTGTATAATCTATGCAAGGTAATGTGACCTATGTCTACATAAAGTGAGGGATAACAACCGACATGTGGGTTTAATTTTGAATACGATACCTAGAATAAATAAAACATTGGTCATTCAGCTAATACCCTCGTAGTTGTTAGAGGAATGCATGTTAGCGTATACCAGATATTGTGATATAATGTATTGTAAAGCGAGCTACTAGTCTTGGGTCATCTTAACCGTATGCGGTGGTTGTTGAGGAATGGCCATTTGCAGGCCAAGAGAAGATTATTTTTGAAAATATACCACTGAAATGACTGGCTCGCTAACCGAGTCAGTTATTTCAGTGGTAAAATTTCAAAAATAGTCTTCTCTTGGCCTGCAGTTGGAGACTGACTAAGCGGAAATGTTGCCCCTTTAATCGTTAAGCGGCTAAAACACACACAATATGTTCCTAAATTCCAGTGGTAAGTTGACCAAAAACGCATTATTTTGGCCAGTACATGGTCATTCACTGACCAAAAACTGTAATTTTCTTGAAAGATCTTGATATACTTATAAGGTTTTAAGATTAATTGATAAAAGTAGCGCTTTGAGCGTTTAACCCGCTGTTGACAGAAGAGGAGTTAATGACGTGAGCTATGCTGATATCTGGCTCGACGATATAACGGGACAATAGATGGATCAATCACTAGCTATGCCTCTCCCATTTCTAGCTAATCTCAGTCCACTTTCTACGTGTAGCTGATTCCACTTTAAAGGTGCATATTCACAGCCAAATGACTGAAAATAAAATGTTTTAAATTGTGTACATGTAGAGCCTTAAACTGTGGGCCTAGATGTGAAGAAAAGAAATAAATCTTAACAACTGGTTCATCTTATTATTTTCGTTCGCTGACCATACCGCCAGTCCTGTAAGTGACTATCGACATGATCATAAGCGTTAAGTGCGTGGATCCATGGTATATTAGAGTGCGTCGTGCGGCCTGGAACCTCCGTCTTCAGCACTCGAGGTTTCTGTCAGGGTTACCTCACCCTTACCTCCTTTAGTCGACCATTCAGCGTACGACACGCAGAGGATACGGAAGGTGTATTCTAAGCTCCATCTACAGGGCAAAACAACTGGTGATTTCCTTATGTATAAATTACTATAATTTGTTAATTTGAATTAGAGACTCGTGCCTCTATTTCAGTTTCACACCTTACAAATTATATTAATTTATATGGAATGAAATCATCATAAGTAAAGATTAATTTCGTTTCATTACGTCTAGTCACACAATCTAAGCCTCTAAAATGTATCGAATTTTGACAATTTTATTCTCAAGCATTTGGGGTGAATATGCACCTTCAACACTTTGAGCCCTGAATTCCCAGAATCACAATTTCATGTAAACGTTGCAGGTAAACTCCCAGTCAAAGTGGTTTCAAAATAGTCCAAAGGATGTATATGGAATTGTAAATTCACCAAATACCTAGAAAACAAGCACTTACTGTTAGACCCGTATCAGTGTAATGGCGGATCTACGTGATTTGATTGTGACATCAGCCAGCCAGTGATCTATTTTCATCAGGATGTCAGATACTTGAGTGACAGATCGGATTCCTCCATAGTTAAGGTGTTAGAATGATGTATCAAGACGCTAAGGTATTATGTAATTTATTATGAAGATGCCAGAGTTATCGAAGTGTGAAATCAGGCCATGTAATCATATAATAGTGATAAAAATCAGATTCAATTATGGAGGAATGAACTCATAGATAGGCCTACAGATAGGATCCACTGGATACATCTTTAAGTAAAAAATCACTACCAGCATTAAGAGAAGTAGGTAGATGCATAAAGAGCAGTTGACACATATACGCATGCATGAACGCACGCACGTACGCACGCACCGAACCACACGCATACACACGCACGCACACACGCACGCGCGCACGCACCTCAGTTATTAAATGCTATTCAACCCTTTAAAGACAGAATTCCCACGAACCCCAATTTTAAAGCAATCATTCATGTAAGCTGTTGACTATTCTGAACCCAATTTGACAAAATGCTGCATCTGCTTCCACTCGCGTTAGTGTAGTGCACAAAACACCATCTAAGCATGATTATGACGTCAGAAGAAGCAGAACTTGCCGGCAGTAACAGTCAACTCGCAACATCAGCCACACACCTCAGAATAATTGTCAACATTTCGACATGGAAGCTTAAGTGAAATCAATATATAAGTCTGCCCATTATTGCGCCAGCACAATATGTCTTGCCACATGAAGCTAAAGAAATACTCATTCAGGTATTTGTGACATCTCATCTCAATAATGGACATTTTATACTCGTTGACATTGCATTAACACATTAACACATTGATATGGAGGCGCCAATCATATTGAGGATATGTAAATATGTTCACATTTCCAAATCAATGGCTGGTCTGCACTGGATACATATCGCCGGTTGATCAGGGGACGGGTTGGGAGTATTTAGGGGCGATTACTATTCATATGTGGGCTGGTGGCTTGTTAAAGGTAAATTATCAATGTACTTTAAATCATAAATTATTACTAAATTTCTGTATTAATTATTGTATGTTTTTCCCATGAATATATATATTTGAGTTGTTACACTCACGGGCCTATGGCCTATTGTGGCAAATATCTATCTATCTATCTATCTATCTATCATATTAGGCAAAGAATCATTTTCCAAATTATTACAATTGTCTGGAAATCGCTTCACGGGGAATCACCGGCATAGATTCAGGAAGTGCTCACTCGCTATGAGGCCCACAGGCATCTTCAGTCCAGCAACCACAGCCGTCGTGTTCATTCTTGTCGTGAGCGCCCTTTCAATGTTGCTGCGCCTAAGCTTTAGAAAGTCTTCCAATTAGATTGCGACAGGTGCGTGCGTGGGTATGGGTGGCGGGTTGGTAGGTGTGTGTGTGTGTGGGGGTGGGGGTGGGGTGGGGGGGGCAGGTGTGTGCGGGCGCGCGCGCGTGTGTGTTCTGAAATTTGAGGGACATTTCTCAAATCTTCTTCACGTCTACAAGTTGAGTGATTCTAAACTGAGCGTACAGAATCTAAGCAATGCCCGGAATCAAGTTTGTTCAAGAGGAGGTGATTGACCATGGCATTTTGGCGGCCGTGTTGATGACATCATAAATAACACAACAATGTTCTGCATCTACTGTACTGATTTCACTAAAACTGTGTAAATACAATCCGACACTAAGGACCATTCAAATTTTTCAAGGGAACATGAAAGCTTTAAATACATGGCCACAATGGACTAATGGATTGAAAGCATTTTGTTCGAATTAGTTAGTCTGTATTATGAGAATTTTACAGTACAACCATCTTAACCACGAATTCACATCACTGAGATTCCAAGAAAATCATATACGCGCACGCGCACGCACGCACGCACGCACGCAGGCACGCACGGACGCACGCACGCACGCACGCACGCACGCACGCACGCACGCACGCACACACGCACGCACGCACGCACGCACGCACGCACGTACGTACGTACATGTGTACGTACGTACATACATACATACATAGGTATGCAGATAATTGTAATGGTAGTTGTTGTTCCCCAGTGCTGTATCAGCTCACAATCAAATTTATTTCAAAATATTTAACATCATATGCATTAGATTTTACATGCTTTTCATAGTTGGCTTGTGGGGTCCAAAGCCCTAAATGCGTCTATGGCAGCAACCCCTTTCAACAATATGATTCTTGTGATGTACACATCGTATTATTTCAAGTTATAGAAAGGTACATAAATAGTATCTTTGAGTTAGAAAATCTTAACATCGTTACTATATTGGTCCGTAACAATCACTTTGCCACGCTTGCTGATAGCCACCCCTACAGGACTAATCATAGCACCTCTAGCAAATGTACAGAAATATGTGCCATCCTTGCGGTATGCTCGTAGACAGCTATTGTCTTTGTCAGCCAGGATAACAAATCCTTGCTCATCTATTGCTATTCCGTATGCATCTTGCAGTTGAACAGCAGGTGCAACCTGATTACCAAAGCAAGATATGTAGTTACCTTGGGAAGAAAACACGTGTACACAAGTACCAGCAGTCACGTATACTCGACCAGTTCTTGGATGAACAGCTAAAAAACCGTTAATCCCACAATATATTTACCCCGCTTTCCTCTTGTCCAAACCGATAGAGAAACTCACCATTGCTTTGAAAAACGTGCACTCGGCTATTGTAGCTGTCACACACATAGATATTTTCTTGGGTGTCTAACGTGGCGCCACGCCCATTGGAATCTGAATTTGTCCTTTGTCCACTCCATGTAAAGAAAACGAACGCTTTACAACACCTTCATGGTTATAGACGATAATACAGTGACTAAAACTGTCGGATATGATGATTACTCATGACTATTAACGGCAATGCCTAAAGGGTAGTGCACTTGAGATCCAATCTCGCCACGTGTCACAAACATGTTGATAAATGTCAAGTTGTCATCAAATATTTGAACTCTGGGATTAAGCGTGTCTGCCACATAGAATCTTCCCCATGCAGGACTAACAGCTATGTGAGTATGAATAGCAAACTGAGCTAACGCATTGCCTCTCACACCACCTATGCAGACCCATGCATGGATCTTTTCCTGATAGGCGTTTCTGGGCATCGCTATAGCACAGTCTGCCATATCTGAGCATTCTGTAATGCAGTGACGGAGCCAAAGTCTCTGTTTGATGTATTCTCTTCAGATACATTCGCTGCAATCAAAACAACACAAGTCATTAATGCATTAATCTTACAACATCAATCAAGTTTCCATGTCTTCTCGTTACCATCATCACCCGCACATCCATGAATAAACGTTCTTTCACGAGATGCAGAGGGATTGGCAGGAATGCATGCTAAAGCATGTAATGTACACAATGAAGCTTACTTGAAAAGCTAAGATGCCAGTATGGCCCAACAAAAAACAGTATTGAATGAGCGAGATCGCATTAACTGTGGGAGAAAGAAGTTGCTGAATATCATCACAATCTCTGTTGTTCCAGACCATATTAGAGATAATAGCACAGATGAAACAAGAAAAACATATAGAGGAGGCATATGTTAACTTTGTTTGTGATCAACTCATTGGCAACATTTACCGCAGGGATTAATTAGTTGACAAAGGCTAAGTTGAAAATAAGAACAACAAAAGAAACGGCAAACAACTATCAAGTGTGATCATTGGAAGTAAAAGCGGACTGTTATGTTTTGGTGAGAAGGGTACCGGGTTTGATATCCATAATGAAGATGATGCCTGTGAGATTTTCTGTCTGACCTGTTCTTGATTTGCGGCTCCCGCAACACTTACTCCTGGGATAATATGACTGGTATCTTTCAGTTGTGTGTTACTAGTCACAGTGTCAGCATTCGACATTGACATCCATTGTACAGAGAGCAGCTATGAGGTATCTTGTGTCGCATGTGTAGCCTGGAAGATTATGTTCCGGACTAACGAGTCCATGTTTTATATTGAGCCCCAACATGAAATGTGACCGGGACCCAGTGACCTAACTACAAGTGGATATCAAACGTAACCAGGAAACGAACGAGCGAACAGTGTGGACAGCAATGCGGGCGAATTAATGAGCAATGTACGTATGTTACATTGGTGGCAGTTGTGAGATTAAATCCTACTTTGTTAGTTAGGGTCGGTAAGATGTATTGCCAATGTAATCACACAAATCTTGAAATTTTACTTTAAAGTTTGCCATTTCCGTGATCATCAATTTCAATTACGATTGGTGAGTTGCATGGCTAGTCGTAACATTTCTAACTGTTTAAAGTAATATAGTTGGATGAATGTACAATGTTTGTTAGTGGCCGGTTCTAGGGCTGCAACTTTGATAAGCCAGCACTGTATGAGCAACCAGACGGGTTAAACCTGTTTAATATTATAGAACGTGGGGAAACGATTCAAGGGTTAAGGCAACAGACGATATCGTTTATTACACATTTGCCGGTAAACGTACAGCTGTTTGTTAAAATTGCCTGTGGTATTGACCATTTATTAAATAAGATAAATGCTCATAGTTACAGTAAAGGTGTTGAATTTGAGCTCTCGTCCGTCACCGCAGAAGAACTTGTTAATGAATTATTACAATTTAAATCTGATATTAAAAATATGTGCCCTCAAGCTTTAGGTGATTTCATAACCATTCCGGCAGCCAACGTTGTAAATAACCGGCGTGATTCAGTAGCCCAAAAAATAATTATTTTCTCAAAATTCTCTGAAGCCCAGAATCAGCAGTTCCAATCTGAGTTGATAGGTACACTTAATTATACTAATCAGAGATTGAAAGCTGAAGATAGTAAACAGCAAACTGGCCATTTACGTGGATGTTGGACAGTTAGTTGGGACGTGGACATCATAACACTTCATAAGAAACGCTGTGGTAGAGCTAGAAAACTGAAAGTGGCACCACGATATCTCTTGCATACGCTCTATGATGTCCTACACTATGTCTGTGAAGTGAAACATTCTTGGTTCGATGGGCTAGTTGGAGCACTGCAAGCTGAAGTTCGATACGCAATTAAAAAACTGTCGAATTCAGAATATTTTCAGGACAACAGTGCAATAAAAAAGGCTAGTCAAAATATCGACAACGCTGTGACATCTTTAGAAGAGAGCCAAGACCACGACGATTGATCCTGGAAACGCAAGCGAACTAATTCTGTAAGCATACATTATTGATTATGGTAGGATCTAAACCTCTGTACATTACTAATTCTCCTGCATTTCTTCAGGTAAATCAGAGTGATGACGTTGAAGATTGGAGTGAGGGAATTGAAGTCTGGGCAGAGGTTCATGCTGCTGGGATTGTTAACAAGCTACAAATTGTGCCTACATTATTATTTGCCCCAGCCTTTTCTGTTTACAGACAGCTTCCTGAATAAAACGAGCAGGAATACCAAGCGGGAAAGGGTGCTTTTATGAAAACTTATTCTTCCATAGTTTTCATTGATACACTCCGATCTGAGCTGACAAGTAGGAGTATGAAACCTAGTGAATATGTAATTGTCTATGTCGGTGAATTGAGGTGGCTTGTAAGGCGGGATTATCCAAAATACAATCAAGAAGGTCGTGAGGATGTTATCTTAACAAGGTTTTTGGCATAATTTTGAGAAATTGGTATGACGATAAGGCACAGGATCCCAAAACAGTTGATGAAACATTAGAGAAGGCCGCCAGGCTGGCGTGTCACTCGACTGTGGAGAAGGATCTGTCTAACAATAATCCATACCATGCCCACGTCAGCCAAGTTACAGTAGCTGAGAAATCTGACAAAGATCAGTTTATGGAAAATTAGGCCCAAGCACATCATGAATTAAAAGTGCAAATTGCTGCATTGTCACTTAGGATTAGGGGCATGGGTAGCCCGGGTCCATGTTGGTCTTGTGGGGCTTTTGTGCATTTTCCGGTGAGTGCCCAAACAAACAGCATCACTACACATGTATGATCACTTTACCACTAATAGAGGTAGAGGTGCTGAATAGTCTAGGGGTAGAGCGCGAGGCAGATCCCACGGTTATGTTAATCGAGGCAATTATACATCTTACAATACCAGCAACAAGGTTACCTCTATGGTAATCAACAAGATCTGGTAACCCTATCACGACGGATCCGGTCAAAGCCGGCCTCTGTAGTGGTCTTGGGAAATGTCCATTTGCAGGCCAAGAGAAGACCATTTTTGAAATTGTACCACTGGAATGACTGGATCGATAAACGAGCCAGTCATTCCAGTGGTAACATTTCAGAAATAATCTTCTCTTGGCCTGCAAATGGACATTCAATAAGTAAATATTTTAATTTTTTAACACATTTAGTCATTAAAGGGTTAAACTAGACACCGCCAATCCTAAGCCCCAAGTATTGGTGGAAAATCCAGAGCTAGGGCCACCCAAAACAGTGTCAGAATCTTCTACATTATGTGATATTAATATTGAAGGAATCGATACAAAGGGTCTTATTGATACGGGATCAAGTATTTCGAGTATTAGTGTAAGATTTCGGGAAAGTTTTCCTGTATTAAAGTGTCATAAGTTGGAAACAAATATCAATTTTCAGTCTGTATCTGTAAACAACCTTCCTGTACACATTTTAGGATCTGTGGTATTAAAAGTGAAAGTAGGTGCTCTAGATACTGAATTTAACGTTTACGTTGCTAGCGACATGCCACAGCCAGTATTAATTGGATGGGATTGCCTTCAAGCAAATGGTATCCTAATTGATTCCAAATGTGGCTCTCAAGATACCTGTCTTGATGTCTTAGGGGGTGCCACATTTATCAGCACAATGGACTGTTCCAGTGGCTAGTGGCAGGTGGAGATGGATACAGTTGACCAGGAGAAGACTGCGTTTACAACAGGTGCTAATTAGAACCAGTTTAAAATAATGAGCTTTGGCCTCACTAATGCACCAGCTACTTTTCAAAGATTGATGGATTTAGTATAGAGCAGATTAAGTTGGCACATTTGCCTAATGTATCTTGATGATATAATTGTGTTCAACTCAACATTTGAACAGCGCATCCCTCAGTTTCGTAAGGTATTTGACTGCCTCCATGGAGCAAACCTAAAGCTTAAGATGAAAAGGTCCCAGTTCTTTAGAAATAGTGCTACATTTTTGGGACATTGTGTTTCAGCCAAGGGAATTTCTCCTGACACCAGCAATATCGAACAAGTTCTAAACTATCCAGAACCAAGGTCAGCAGCAGAGGTTACATCCTTCGTAGCTCTTGCTTCATATTATAGAAAATGTTTTTCTGGTTTTGCTCCTATTGCGCACCCCTTACAACAGTTGACACTGACGGATGCAATATTTTCTTGGACTGCAGATTGTTCAGAGGCATTTCAGAAGTCACATCAGGTGTTAACTAGTCATCTGATCTTGGCATACCCAGATTTTACGTCTCCATTTACCTTGTTTACTGATGCATCAAATTCCCCAGTAGGTGTAATACTATCACAGTATAGAGATGGAAAAGAGGTTGTCATAGCATATGCAAGCACAACACTAACACGTCAGAATGTAATTGGTCTACCTATAACAAAGAGTTTTGGGCAATAGTATGGGTCATTCGCCATTTCCGAGTTTATCTTGGAGGAATAGAATCTATTGTGGTGACCGACTACAAGCCTCTGTTGAATGCCAGCTCCATTAAAGCAGGCAGTGACCCAACTGGGAGGTGAGAAAGATTGTCTATCGAACTTAGTGTGTATGGCTTCGCCATTACACATAGAGATGCTTCGTTGCATACCAATGTTGATACATTGTCCAGATTACCGATTGGTCAAGTTGAGAAAGCTTTGTCGGTGTCTCAGTCGGTAGTGGCATGTGACCGCTATTCTGACTTAGATGCTATTGGGAAACAGGAACAACAAAGGGATCCAGATATTGCTGCAGTGGTTATTATGCATGTCAACCATAGGAAACAACCAAGTTTACCAGCGATAGCAAGCTCTACCATGAAACGTTTGTATACGCAGTGGTCAAGACTCATTGCGAAAGACGGCATTTTATATCGGAGGTGGGAAAACAAAACGGATGGTTAAGAGTGGTTGCAATTAGTAGTTCCCAAATCTTCGTCAAGCTTCATATTGAAAGCGCTGCATAGTATGTCCATGCAGTTACTTATTCACAATATGTCCCCATTCAAAGATAGTTGGTTCACATTAGCCACAATCGGATAGATGGCAATAGGTCCTGGCATATCACTTGTAATAGGTTTCACGCCAGAAGTTCACCGATATTTTACATATATATATATATATATATATATATATATATATATATATATATATATATATATATATATATATATATATATATATATATATATATATATATTTATATATATATATATATATATATATATATATATATATATATATATATATATATATATATATATATATATATATTTATATATATAAAACATATAGAAAGATTTTCATGTTATTGCAAGAAATATTTGATGATAGAATCGTGCAATATCTAGTGAGTTCTAGATGGTATTATGTTCGAAAACCTGGTCACAAACAGAGTACAGAGATTCTGATTCTGAATATATAGTAAATTATTAGCATTTGAAAAATGCAAGTTGCGACTAAATTTCGTATTTCGAAATTTCTTCCTAGTAGAATTTTTTTAAACTCTATACTTCATTAGCGCATTCATATATATATTCAGAATCAGAATCTCTGTACTCTGTTTGTGACCAGGTATATATATGAATGCGCTAATGAAGTATAGAATTAAAAAAAATCTACTATGAAGTAATTTCGAAATACGCAATTTAGTCGCAACTTGCATTCAACCAGCGCCAGTCATGGCTAAGCGTCCACAGCCACTGACAGAACAGCATCTATTAACCAGCTTTGCCATCACTCAGAAGACATGGAGTAATACAGACCCATCGCAGGTACAGGCAAACTCCGCTCTCGTCCGAGTTATTGCTGTAAAACTGCTACCAGTGTCCTTGGTAGATTGTCACGATGTCTGTCGGTTTACTAAGGACATTCAGCCGGGCTACAATGCCCCAACTAGAAAGACACTTACACGAACACTAATATCCGAACGTCATGCCAATACGCACAGCAGCGTAACACATCTCGTACTGTCAGCAAAGATTGTTTGCCTGACTACTGATCCATGGCCAAATCGCCAAATGCGTTCTGCTATAGGTATCACAGGGCATATGATCTTGGATTACACGTTACAGTATGTGCTGTTTGCGTGTACTCAAGTTAAAGGTAGACATACCGCTGATATTATTGTCCATTACTATGAGGATAGTGTAGCTACTTTTGACATAGCCAGTAAGAGTAGTTGTATTGTCACAGACAAAGCTTCATACATGGAGGCTGATTTCTGTTTGCCTGGATTTGAAGAATATGTACCGATTAATGATCCAGTTAATGAAAATATTGATTGTGATATTGAATCTTATATTATTAATAGTGATAGTGAATTGGATGGCAGTGATTCGGAGGAAATTGATAGCGAGACTGCCATGGAGTACATGACCGACCATCACAGGTGCTTTGCCCATACTTTGCAGCTTGTTTTACGTGATGGTCTCAAGGCAGCAACTAGAAGCTGTAAAGCAATAATGAAGGCTTCCTCAATCGCTTCCTTTGCCAGAAGGTCATGTCATGCAGCAGAACCAAGAATGCAGGCAGCAAATGTAACGAGATGGAATTCTCAGTTGAAAATGGTCCGCAGCATCCTTTCCGTATCGCCAACAAATCTAAGTAACCATAAGCTAAGTACCAGTGATAGAGACATACTTAATGAATTTGTTGAGATTATGCAGCCATTTGAAAAGGCGACACATGAGACTCAAGGGCAAAATTGTGTTACTGCAAGCACAATACTACCCAGCATAAGGGGTCTTTATGTGCACCTATTACACACAAAATGTATGTACAACAGCAACCTTGTGAACGCCTTAAAGATTAGCTTTGAGAACCGCCTCACACCATTCGAGGAAAAGAAAGTGTATCAGCAAGCTGCCGTTATTGACCCACGGTTCAAGCTGCGTTGGTGCAGCCAGACAGAAGCCGCTAAGGTGAAGGATGGTCTAATCTAGGGTCTTCCAAGTGTAATAGATCCGAGAGAAGATAACACAGACTCAACAGTACCACACCACCCACCCCCACCACCCCCACACACCCAACCCCACCCACCCCCACCCCCGCCCCGCTAAGCGAACGTGCCTATTCTCATGTATGGATGATACGCAAGAATGTACCGAAGGTATTTCTGAGCTGGAAACATATCTTAGTGAACGATGCAATAGCAATGAATGTGACCCTTTACAATTTTGGAAGGGAAGCGCTCACCGTATGCCTGGTCTCGCAACTCTCATCCAGACGCTCTTGTCTGTGACAGCTTCATCCGGGCCTGTTGAGCGAATCTTCAGTACTGCTGGACAGATCTTCACACCTCAACGTTCCAGAGTTTCAGATGACTTATTTGAAAAGCTAATGTTTATTAAATGTAATAAACATGTGATTGGAATGTGCTAACCCATGCCAACAGATACACTAATTTCAAATAGTTCTTGTTTGGTCAGTTTGGTCACTCCTGGGCTAACCATCTCACTGACAAATAACTGAAAAAGAAAATGCTTTACGATATAAAACTTATTTTGTTAAAATGTGTTGAATATTTTGAAGTTAATTTGAGTGGAAGCTGTTGCTGCCTTAAGGAGCAATGGCTTCCAGTCAAATTAATTTTAACATATTCAACAGTTAGTCCTGCCTGGTTACCTTGAAAATGACATATCGGGATTTCCTCAGTGTTGGGGTTAATAATAATAATATTCTATAATTCATATTCTGTATCTGTAATAATGGAATGTTTATCACGTTTTAATAATCTGAAAAGTTAAAAGAAATGCGTTGTTGTTATTTCAACACTGATTGTATAAAACTACAAGCAAACCATAGGTCAGATGCATACCATGTTCCAGACCCAGTATCAAAAGTGTGCTAAAATATTCAAATGCAATTGCATTTGCATTTGAATCCATTGCAAGCATTTGCATTTGCATTTTAATGCACTGGAGCTAGCCTGCATTTGCATTTGCATTTAAATCATTTACAAACATTTGCATTTAAATGCGGTACTCTGCACTTGTTAGACAGACTACACAGCATCATACATGGACCTAGATAACGCGTTGTCGGAAAGATTCGGTGACACATCCCTCAGAGAAACAAGTCGGCTACAGCTCAAAAACTTACGTCGAAGCTCGGAAGAGACCCTACCGGAATTATCTAGTAGCATCCGTCGGCTAGTTACCCATGCATACCCCCGCACTAATCTCTAGGGCATCACCCGACTACATCTAGATACTTTCATCGATGCGTTGAGCCGTGAACCCGCCTTGAAGGAAAAATTATTCCTCACAGAGCACGGTAGCCTACACCAGTTGACAGCCACCACGGTCCGTATCGAAAACCTCTCGGAACGGGAGAAAAAACAATCACCGCCAACTGCATCCCATAAACGAGGTCAATGATGTCAATGTCCCCACCACCACAACCGACTCATATACTGCCACCACTGCCACCTCAGCATCCGATGCGCACGCACAACATGATCAAACCACCTGTCAAAATCATGTGTCTAGAGGAACGGGGCATAGCCTATCCCGTCGCGGGGGCCACAACAATGCCCCAGGATGCGGGACCCAGCGCAACAATAACAATCGACAGAATATGCACGATAGGTTAGAAGAGATTACTAAACAGATCTCCGTGCTCACCAACTTCGTTACCACACTCAGCACCACCGTAGCAACATCCACTACAATACCAGCTACCACCACAGTGTCCGCACCACCACCAAATACGTGCTTTGAATGTGGTCAGCTGGGCCATTGGAAGGATCAATGTCCTAACCGACCTCCCTCAACAACTCCAACCGCTGACCGACGTACCCCACAGCCTGAGAATCCGTCAAACTAGCAAGGGCACCGATTACATAGTCGTGTCAGTGCCCATTTACACAACCCAGCTTAACTGCGGCCTCTGAACCACAACGTCAGGCGGCCACTAGTAACACTCAATTCCCTCATACACCATACATGCACCTGCACCTGGCTTCCTCTATGTCGGTACCAACGATGCACACTGCATCCGTAGCACTGATATCTCCCCTCTCCGGAAAATATGACCCCACAAATTCCGCATCTACTCAACCTTCTTTCCTATGTAAAACGGCAGTGGTAGGTTGTTGTACCTCCACTGAAACAACATTTCTTCAAGCACCACGACCCACCGCCAAGGCACTGAATCCCCGGTGTCCTTTGATGGTATGCAATGCACCGTCCCGAACAGCATCATCCATCGCATCTACCAGCAGCAGCAGTGATTCAGAGGGGAGTATACAATCCGCGTCATGGATCCGAAATAGGAAGCGCCACCGAAAGAATGAAAGGATTCTGTGACATCACTGCTTCTTCTGTGCATCAACTAGACATCCGATGATGCACTGAAAAATGTGGCTCGCTCAAGTTGCGCGTATCCGTGATAGTGACAATCTCACCCACACTGCTGTCTACACCAATTCAGCATACACAGAGACAGCATCCCAGCCATCACCACTGATACCCACAGCTTCGTCTTCGCCTACGCAATCACAGCAGCAATGGCGACGGGCTGGCCCTTTCCACACTCAGCCATCCACTGCACTCGCGGAAGCTATCCGGAAACAATCCGATTATATACAGAGTGATACCGCACCTCAACCTGTTTCTGAGGCGGTATCATTGGAAACAGTGGTCCACCGTAAAGTAATATATAAGTGTGCCTGCCTGTTTAGCAGTGTGCCCACCAGTACCACTGTTGACACTGGAGCTTCCATCACCGTTTTTAACAAGCGCTTGTATGAGAGCATCCACCTCATAAAAAAACGCCCTTTAACCTACAAACATATTTTTGCAAACAGCTACGGGAGCCGATGTTCCCGTGGCTGGTACAGTACACCTCATAATACAGATAGAGGAGATGCAATTCATTCAGCGAGTCATCATTGCCTCTATTCAAAACGATGCCCTGCTTGGTTCTGATCTCCTCAGTGCCAGCGAAGCCGTCATACATTGCAGACAACAGGAATTAGACATACACGGCCAATGTATACCTCTTGGACTGGAATCATCACTGTACGATACATGTGCAATGATTTTAGCATCAACAGCCACAGTTGAGCTTGGACAGGAGAAAATTGTGTGGGCCAGCGCACCACAGTTATGAAACAACACTCACATAGCCATGCTGGAATCCGACCTTGAATACATGATTGCCTCACAATGCACCAGTCCCCTCATGATTGTGGACACCACCAACATGAATTGAATACCGTACCACGTATCCAATGGCATAGAGGACCCCAAAACTCTTTAACCGGCAGTCCATTGTGGCCACTTGGTGAATATGAGATCATTGGAGACACCCCCTACCGCTTCTACAACAGCAACAACTTCCGATGATTTGCTGGAACATATGTATGACTTATATTTGCGTGCCACAGTTGGATTGATGCAATCTAAAAAACAACAAATACGGACATTACTTTACAAATACCGCGATAGTTTCTTGGCCAGAGACATGGACTTTAGACTATAGAAACTCATCTAGTATGACACTCCATTGACACCGGAAACAACAGACCCATTCGACAACCGGGACGACGTCTTCCCATACATAAGGAAGTGGAAGCACACCAACAGGTAGAGAATATGTTGTGGACTGGAATAATCGAGCCATCAGCATCCCCCTGGGCCAGTCCCATAGTACTAGCAGGCAAAAAGGATGGATCTTTGCGGTTTTGTATAGACTACTGGCCCCCTTTTTATCACCAAATATCAAAGACACGTATCCGTAAACCCGGATAGATCAGGCTTTCCTTTCCTTGTCCGGAGCCAAGTATTGTGTACCCTTGATTTAGCTAGTGGATACTGGCAGGTAGCCATGGATGAGGCTGGCATGGAGAAGACCTCATTCGTTTGCAGAGACAGTCTTTTTCAGTTCCGCAAGATGGGAACCAGGAGCATACAGAACACACTTGCCCGTAAGTATGGATATGTCAATTCACCGTTTCGCGAACACATTCAACATCAGCAACAACAAGTGTAGCATTCACCTAGCGTTTTTAATTGAAAAAGTTAGAAACCTTTTTCCGCAACATTCCATTCTGCACAGCTACGGGAAGCTCATCACTTTCCGCAAACCCGACTTTTCTGCAACAGCAACAGACTTGGATTCACCAGCTTGGAAATCTGGATATGCCCAATGCGCAATATGCCAGCATCACACAGCAGCCCGGACTTTCCTACAACAGAGCCCTATCATCATCTACACAAGTCAACAATTTCCGCAAACACCTTCTTATCCAGTTTACGGAAAACTGATCATACGGAGAGCAGGAACAACACCGCAGCCATCTACAGTACGCACTACTGGGGATTCCCCCCCCCCCCACACTCCACCCCACCCCAACCCCCGGAATCATCGTACGAAAACAGCTAACATATTACACGTCATTCACACGTAATAATAGTCAATATTATTAAGAGAACAAGATGCCCGCAGTCTGTCGGCCGTCCGAGTAGGATTTTGCTACCGAAAGAATGTTTGATAATGGATTGATTCAAGTTATGACAGCACCATTCTTGGTCATCCACGCTCTAAAGTAACTCTGTCCCGCCCCCGGGCTCGGCCATTACAGAGCGAAATACATCATGTCCGATAAAGTTGACACCACACCGCAGCTACTCCCCCTCCACCCTTTGCTGCAATAAAAACGTCACATTTCACAACAGCGCAAGAAACATCCACAGATAAGCATCATGCGTATCAATGAAATGCATCAACACGACAGAGACACAGACACTTAGGATGACTGTATTCACAATCTCCATATGACGGCATTGTAATTGTAAAACTGAGGCACGCATTTTCCGAGCTGTGTTGTAGTAAATTAAGTTTCGTCAAGGTGAGAGTGAGACTGGGCCTACGTGGAGGATGCTTGGCAGTTCATCCACCCGGGAAACAGTCCAGGTTCATGGAATTAGTACATTTAATTTCGGCAGGACATGGAGCTGTTTAAGCCAGACAACAATTACAGACCGCTATATTGTCCTAATTTTGATTACGAACACGACTGTTCTACCGCATATACAAAGCATTAGCACGCGGGCTGGTGAAGCAGCATCAAAACTTCGACAGTATAACATCATGGACAATTTCAAATATTCTCTTACCTACATATTCCAGCCGCAAGGTCAACACGGGATGGAGTACACCTATTACAGACAAGAAGCAACGCATGTATAAGATCGCGCGCATATACAGGGACAGAAATAAAACATATATTCAATTTTTCACATCATCTACGAATAATCAGCAGTATCAATACTCTGCCATTGCATAAATATAGCCTAAGTTTCCTATCAATCACGTGCTTTCAAAACAAGAACCACGTGATCAACACTCTTCATTTCCAGTAAATTGGATCAAGGCTTTAAACAAAAGAACCGCCTAATGCTATCTACCACAGCCTGATTGAAGAGGTGAAAGATGATGAGTCAGGGCCAAGGCCGCTGACGTCATCGCGCTCTCCCACACCCCATCGGGCATTCCAGCTTGAAATCTGAACTGGCGAGTTTATAAGCATCGACTCTGAAAAACCGCTCCACGCTAATTAAAAGGTGAGCTTCCATGGGAATGAGTAGTTCCAGATTTTAACATTGATTGGAGACTTGATTTCCTGCCGAGTGGGGACAAAAGCGACTATCCTTCCTTTTTATATTTACGATTACTTCTCTTCTACGGAAGAAATATATCATCCGACTCCAGGAACATTAAAATCAAAACTTTCCATATATGGCGTGACCGACTCACCCTAAAACTGTTGGGTGTGACCATCCGCCCTCCTGTAACTTTGTCTTCCCGTCAAAACTCGACACAAGGGGAGAGCAAACATTAGGCTACTTTCGTGTCGCAAACCAAATCATTATTAATTTATTAGTATTATTATATTGGCCAGGAAAATTTATGAAGAGATAGGATAATTAAGATAGGTTAAGCGGTTCCGCACATTTCCAATTATGTGGAAATAAGATGTCACTTGCAGAAGATCTCGCCATGTCTGACACCTCGGAGAAGTCAGCACCAGCTCATCCCAGGAAGAAGCATCTGTGTACTACGTTACAGCTTAATGGACAGCCCTGTAAGGGTGCCTTAGGACTTGATGCTTCATGTTAATCGTGATCATCTTCTACAACGGGCCTCTCATGTGGACTGTAAATACCTGTATTCAGCTACATGACATGGTGTGACACACACGCTAAATGAGAAACATCATGTGCTCGTGGGTACATTAAATCCCAGTGAACAAAGTGAAGACGTAGAAGTTCTTGCTCCACGTTTTGAAGCAAGACTTCTCATAATAGTGCTCCCCACGGGTAGAATGGCAAAGACAAAACGTACTAAACAGCGACAACTTGACTTTCCACATTACGTAAGACATCTGCAACACAGCCACTGCATGTCAGCATCACCGCACCAGTCACCACGACATCGGCAGCACCAGCACAAACAACACAGGCAGCACCAGCACGAACAGCACCAGCAGCACCTGCAGTACTGGTCCATACATCACCTGCAGTTTCCACACCGGCAGCACCAACAGTAACGCCACAGACAGCATCACCAATCACTGCAACATTATCATCCGTGATTGGCCGCCCAATTTCAATAGTGATTTCAACACCAGTAACTGTGCCAGAACCTGGTTTACAGGACATTTCCGACCGTTCAATATATCCGTGCAGTTTGATAATAGACGAGGAGATCCGCCTCACAGAAGCAGCTGCCATCATCCCCGCATCGCAGAGCAGCGCACAAGCACCACCGCACATCAGCTCTCCTGCAGATCCCGCCATCTGGAAAGTGACCACGCCAGATCATCCCTACGCCGGAAAGAAGAGATTTATATATATATATATATATCCGACCTTCCGGGAGAAGCCAGCTTGCGGATACCTGCCAGCAGATGTCTTCCTGTTGAAATCTTTCCAGCCTTAGAGATTGTGCCATCTCGCGCTAGTTATATGTTAGCGCCTCAATTTTAGTAACTCTTGAACATCTTCCATACTGATGACCAATATGTATTCAATTAGCTATACTATTGAACATTTAATTATTTCTGTATATTGATACTGATGACTAATAGGTGCCATACCGGTCCTAGGACCGCATTTTTATAATTTATGTTTTATACTGTGACTATTTACCTTGTTTACTGCGGGTGCTTTCAACTAGCCGCACCGTACGGTCTAGTGACCTGTGATACTTTATAATTATCATATTCATTATCATCATATCCGTTAGATTGTGTATTGGTAAGTTGTGTATATGGCATGTAGCCATCCAGTTAATATGTTTTGCCTATTTATAAAAACTCTAAACCGCAGTATGCTAGGAAATACTATACATCAAAAGATATATCAGCATCATAATATCCCCACCAGCATAAAGTGTACACTAATTGCTTGAGCCTGACATGTTACCGACTAAACCTGGCTATTTAGTTCGATAAGAAGGTTTAAACTGCATAGGGACAATTTTTCCATTAGAGACGCATAGTGTACGCCTCTTTTGCGGTTGTTGTGTTAATGTAACCCCATGCGCCGGTTGTGTAAAATTGGCCAGTTACCTATAGGGCCTCATATATATATATATATATATATATATATATATATATATATATATATATATATATATATATATATATATATATATATATATATATATATATATATATATATATATATATATATATATATATATATATATATATATATATTGAGTTATTGTCTCTTTCCATGATCCCCCAGCCGCAAGGCTTATTAATTGTCTGGATTCCCTATTGACACGGTGACCGGATCCGACCCTGGGAAACTATCGGATGTTTCCGAGCGGTGATAGTTAGAGTGTTGATCTACATACATCTTCCCCGTATCTTCGGATACTTGTTAGTTAGATACCCCCACCAAAGTAGGAAGCACTGCGAAATAATAATTATTAATTAAAGTGTTGTAATACCGGCCTGCAGTGCATCTCTGGACATCATGTAAAGTAACACTAATGACAGGTCAAATGTTAACTCCATAGCATGCGGTGACGGATGAGATCCGGATCTCCATCCAATTCGTTGTAGTGTCTAAGCGAGGTCTTAGAACCCATCACGCCCTCATGGGAAGGACGCTAGCGGTGGATATCCATCTCTCCATCGCCACCATAAATTACATTGTGGTTTCTAATAGTGATTATGTGAACTGTGAAACTTGTCCTGACAATGTTATATGTGGTTGTGGGGCCGGGTAACCGGATCGTTATTTGATTTTGGAGCCTTGCTCCAGAACATGTACGCACGCTATCCTTGGAGGTAGATGTTATGCGGGGCAACTTACCGGAAGCCGAGCATCTGCACCAGATGGATAAATGTATCTAAAGTTAGATAATAATCGCTGTCCCTTGCGGCCAAAGCTTGTTTTCGTTACTAACAACCAATTGGTAGGTTAGGATGTAGCAGAAGGCCTGCATAAATAAAGCGGCAACTACCAATGCAGTAACTTTGGAACTACATAAGACGGTGACCTGGGAATTCTTTGGAAATCGTTCGTCCCATCTTCACGTAAACCCGTGTGCAACACCTCAACTGTAGCCTCACTAGGATTTCCACACTCAGTATTTTCTCTTGAACAAAAGAGTGACCCTTTTTGCCAGCTCTTTTCCTCTGCTTCGGCATTGAAGGCATTTTCCTGTGATGGAGGCCCAAGCGAGGCACTTACCACTTGCAACAACAATATTCTGTGTGTGTGTGTGTGTGTGTGTGTGTGTGTGTGTGTGTGTGTGTGTGTGTGTGTGTGTGCGTGTGTGTGTGTGTGCGTGTGTGTGTGTGTGTGTGTGTGTGTGTGTGTGTGTGTGTGTGTGTGTGTGGGTGCGTGTGTGTGTGTGTGTGTGCGTAGTGCGTGCGTGCGTATGTGCGTGCGCGCATGCGTGCGTGCGTGCGTGCGTACGTACGTGCGTGCGTGCGTGCGTGTGTGTATACTAGTTTATATTAAACTATCTAGTTACTTCGTTGCAGAGCTCTCTTGCGGGGATACCTCTGTAGATTCAAGGATCTGCGTGGTACCTCCGGGGGAACCACGTGGAAAAAACATCGGATGGCTCTATGTTGTGTATTATTGTGCTCATTTACTGTCCAACGTATAGAATTGTTTGTATAGTATTATCAAAATTTGTGACTGTTTAATTATTAACATCTTATCCATTGCTCTAAATTGGAATGGACAGACATACCAGTAACACAAATAGTTGGGATAATACCGTGTGGTTCAATCTCGGTTGCAATGGTCGCACAGCCACACTGGAACATCAGTGTTCCACCGGCTCTAGAAGTCTGTCTTTGTACCTTCCAGAGAGATGTCATACGGGATCCGTAACCTCGAGATCCGCAGCTAACCAGCCCTCCCACAAATCGTGCACTTGCGGTGCGATGGAATGGAACAACTTGGCAGACCAGCGCATACCCCCGCGAGCTACAATAGTTTGCATGCGGGTGACGGGGTGGGTAGGGCTGGGGGATGGGGCAGATTGGTAGGTAGTTTACATGTGGGTGAGGGGGGTGGGTGGTGGTGGTGGTGTTGTGGGTGGTTAGTGGATGACGTTGGGGTCGAGGATCGAAGAGGAGGTACCCCTACCTAAATGTGCGTTAACCGGAGATCTTCCATGGGAAATTTTGAAAAGTAGATGCTCTGTGAAGCCATTTCCGGTAGTCTGAATGATAAACAACGTATATGCTTATTTAGTTTCCTGAATAAAATAACTATATATAAAATATTTTCATGTAAATTGTAGGGAGAGAAACGCATTCTTGGAAGGGACGTCTCACCTGCCCCATCACAAACACATGCACGCATGTACGCACACACGCACGCACACATACCATAAACAACAACAACACTCTATCTAATTTGCTTTAAAATATTCAACAATTTATCTGTGGAGTTGCCTTCAGATTGTGATTCTGTGAATTCATGGATACCAAGTTAGTATGCAAATTAAGTGGCGATAGACTCATTCTCATGAACTTGTACAGCACGCCTACGACCACACAGAACAACACAATTAAACGTTAGATGTCATAACAATTAAATCAAAATTGAGCCACGACATTTGTGATGGAGTGAATAAACTATAACAGTGGGCAGATGATTGGGGGCCACAACTCAATGAAGTCAAGTACCGTATCCAGCATCTTCTCACTCATGCTTGGAGAGAGTACCCTACCACAGATCGGCACACCCACCTTTTTGCATCAATCTAGATTACCGTCTGACATGGAGCCCCCGTATTGAGGCGATACAGGCGAGGGCCATCATAAAGCTTGATGTCATGAGGAAGCTCTTGGAAATCACATGGGGATCAAACTCCAAGATCCTGAGAACAGCAGTACAACCTGTGTTGCAGTACGCCTAAAGCACTTGGAACAGTGTATTACAGTTGAACAGAGCAAAACTAGACATGGTGCAAAACCTTGGACTCGTAAGCATACTTGGTGCAATGAAAATTTCTCCCATCAATGAAATGGAAAATACGTTCAGCATCCAACCACTGGAAACCAGAAGGTAGAAAAAAGGTGAACATTTCAAGTGAATCATGGATTACCCTTTCCACATGAAAATGCCCACACTCCGAATACTGTAAGATTGTACGAGATGGAAGCTGACAATAAATTGTGAACAAGTCCAATTATATGATACTAAAACGGGGTAAGACAACCAGCTGCTACAAATTCAATATAGGTGCTGAAGAAATTAGTCAAGAGAATGAATATACAGACCTTGGATGCACTATCAATTCAAATGGTAATCTCACTAAAGCCAAAGAAAACCTCTACACAAAGGGCGTAAAAGTACTCTTCAAACTCCAGAGAACCTTTTCTGGCTCGCCTCCACCACCCAAGCTATACATTAAACTATGTGACGCCATAATAAAACCTATTATATTATACAACTCAGAAATATGGGCAGCTGAGCTTCAAGGGAAACAGACAAATAACAATTATTACAAATACATGGACATAATGGAGTCTGAATTATATGAAAACGTCCATACCAAATTCTGTAAATTTAACTTACAAGTAGGTGGAAACACTTCCAACTTATCATGTAAATCTGAGCTTGGTAGATACCCACTTAATAATGACATAAACACCCTTACATCTAAATACTGGGCACATTTGGAAAACTTTTCATCCAATCGCACAATTCTAGCAGATGCTGTCCTGTGCAGCAAGACACAAGAACTCACAAAAATCAAACCTTGCACACTTACATCAATACAATGTTCGCACAGAACAACATAAATGCCACATCCCTAGATACAAGACCACACCATAGGAAACAGATGAGGAATTAGGTAATGAATATCCTAGAACATAATTATCTCGATCACTATCATAAGAAACTAATGCCGTCTGAAAAATTACGGTATTATAAATATATTAAACGACCGTACACCATTGCTCCATATCTTACTCATATAACCAACTCAAACTTTCCGAGATCATTGACCAAAATACGCATCTGCCGCTGCGCCACCACGCTACTCTCATATCCGAACATCGGCGAGAGCAGTCGGAAATAACCGAGTGCTGGCAGGTCAGAAATTAGGCGGGATGCATCCTTAGAGACAGAGCAATTCCTGCTCGCCACAAGAATGGACTTTCGATCCGCGACGTCCTGGCCAGTAAGGTTAGTCATTGCTACATTGATATATTATATACAAAATTCTATACTTGAAAGCACCACCTTGGTGTCAGAATAAATTAGAAAATGCCCAGATGTTTTCGCCTTTTGGATTCAAAGAGTTAATATCGAGGAATAATCAGATAAAAATGCCATACGATCTCAGGACAGCGTCAGACAAAGACTGTGACCGTTTTTTATACACTCGCTAATGCGTAAAGTATTAAGCAACTATAAATAAATATACAATATCGTATGGTCTATAGTCTACGATAACTACTCGAGTGTTATTCCGAAGGTAAGGCATTAATAATTTATGTTATGGTTTTACAAACACACCTATCTTAATTTTTCCATGTTTAGAAAAAAATAATTCTGGCATTTTAAGGCATTATTTTAAATATGCTTTCCTTTTAGCAATTGTTTGCAGCCAACTCCTTATCACTCGGAATTCCTCAGAATTGTCTGTAAATCTTGTTGTCCTCTCTAGCTTTGGTAACCCTTTAATGGTCAAGGCGCTCAAAAGTGCTTTCCAATGGGCATGATAAAGGTCCATGTGCTGGTCAATAGAGGACTATTCTTGAAAATGTGCCACTGGAATGGCTGGCTCGTGAACGAGCCAGCCATTCCAGTGGCACATTTTCAAGAATAGGATTCGTCCTGCAAAATGGACACCTACTGGGTGGACGTTATTGATTTTCTTAATAAATCTTGACAATTAACATGAGGAATGGACTGATACTGTACAATTGTGCATTACTGTTATCTTTTCCCATCTCAGATCTTGTGTTTTGGGTGTGAATATTCGTAAAATAAAACATTAAATTGACCTGGCCAAAGTATTGTCTCGTCTGCGACGGAAAAGTAGGACATGGTCATAACATTACTTGAACAAGGTACCGGCGTTAAGTTTAGCGCTTAGTCAATCTCATTGGCTTATACATCACATTTCATTGGCTCTTTTTGAACTTGTACATATGGTTGTCTAAACCGGTAAGATGATGATGATGACGACGACGACGACGACGACGATGATGATGATGATGATGATGATGATGAGGATTTTTTACTAATTAATAATAATAATAATAATAATAATAATTATAGTAGACGATAATCTAATTACCTAACACCGGTAAAAAATGGAAATGAATCAGGATTATTTGAGAAAAACATTCCGCCGTGTGCCAATTGTATTCAGGTGTCAGCGAAAAAAGAAACACGCTTATCACTGAGGATAGTATAGAGATGCTCATTAGCACACGCTTTGAGGTCGGGATGTGCCCCGCGATGACATGAGATTATAGGTCCAGACCACCATTTTCTTCATCAATAGTTACCATATGGTCGATGTTGCTGCAAATTTGATCTCGTTTTAGTTGCATAAGCATTGCGTCGTGCCACACAGATTTTGTATTGTTACTTTGCATTTGCAACGAATGAGATTGACTACCATCGATGGAGCAGCCTCAAGACCTGTCATTATCCAGCATAAAGACCCATTTTCCTCTTTCCATCCACAATCATTGTGGTCCAGTTCATCGTTACTAAGAGTTAGCCATCTGGTAACCTGGAGGTGAACGCAGATGCTGTACAAGTAAGCTACACGCTCAGTTGGTGTCAGTCGTTGTGGCTCTATCTTACTTCTCTTCCCAAACATCTGCATATATCGGGCATATCTCAGAGAAATAAGCATGGCCTTCTCAATGCCACCATACATGTAACGGAATATGCTAATTCCTGCACTGCCAACCTATTCCTGTGATGTGACATAACTCCCGATTATATCAGACAAATCATATACCTCTTTCGACTTAGACATTACTTTCAAAAGATTCGTCTTACCATGGCCAAACGTGGCAGACGTTGTATCGCACCCACTCCAGGCATGACTTATAAGAATACGCTTTCGTATCTTTGCTGGGACGACATCAGTATCTTCCTTGAGACTGTACAATTGCAGACGTTTTGAGTGTTTCACTTCCTTCTTCCAGAAAATGTTTGCCAATCTATCGTCCCAGTGATACAGCAACATTGTGAAGATGTCAGTGTCCTCAGCAACAACTATGACTGGCTGACCATCTCTAGCATAGACAAGTGCCGTTGATACTATCAGTGTATCTGCATCTCCCGTACTTATCTCCGTGGCATGGCCCAGCGATTGAAGATTACTTGACAGAAGGCTAATTAACTGGGTCTTGTTTCGTTTATTCGAGAGGAATTCCTCCTGGTCAGCCTGAGCCTTCGCTGTGACGTTCACCAATATATCAGCAGAGATCGTGCTTATTGGCCGTCGACCTTGCTCATGGTCCTTGGTTGAACGAACATGCTCATATCCACCAAACACAGTGGGAAGTTACATTGGCATATTGCGATATAATACTGGTAGTTCAAGGATAACATGGCTATCTAACCCGTTACGCCTAATGACCAGCCAAAAACTGGTTCTGCAGTAGTCTTAAGAAATGACCATTTGCAGACGAAAAAGATTCTTCTCTTGGTCTCCAAATGGCGATTTTCTATGAGAAAATTGAAATTGTCTTGAATAAATACGAGAGTAAACACAGGTACACGTGTTTCACAGCAATACGGTAAGAAAGTTATTTTTCAACTACTATAATATTACTAAGGAAGTGATTTAGTTGGTTTTGCATTGTGAAACTATGCGAAGTAATAGCTAGAAATGACCGCTCTTTATTGCACCGTCACATCATGCGCGAATTTATTTGTTTTTGTTTTACAAACCCTCCTCACTTAATTCTTCCATATCTAAGAAAATAATAATGCTGGAATTTTAATAAATTTTCAACATTCTTTCAATTTAACAATTTGTTGCAACCAAATCATTCAGAATTCCTCACAATTTTCTGTAATTCTTTGTTCTCTGTAGCTTTGTTAACACTGTAATGGTCAGCCCAGTCAAAATGGTTTTGCAATGATCATGAGGAAAGTCCATTTGCATGTCAAGAGAAAACTATTTTTGAAAATTGACCATCCATTCCGGTGTTAAGTTTTCAAAAACAGTCTTCTTTTGGCCTGCAAATTGACACTCCCGCAGAAAATGTTTTTGGATTTTCTTAATCAATCTTGACAATTAACACGATGACAAGATTAATATTGCAATAGCTTAACACTCCTGAGCCTGAAATTGTACATTTTTTATTTGTTCCCCGATATTGTGTTTTTGGTGGAAATTTTAGTAAAACAAAACATTTAATTTGTCGGACGGGGGGGGGGGGGGTGGGGGTGGAGGGTGTCATTTACAAAACGGCTTCATGTCTTAGCACATAGATATCTGATAGATCGTACACTTTATAATTGAGAGCACGTGTTTCTATCTTGTATAAGATTAAATATGATCTGAACTGCGTGTATATATCACCATCTTTGAGTACATACCACTTTGATAGCATTAATTACATTTACCAATTGCAGTTGATGATTTTGATTTTAATGTGAGACATCATTGGACGATTCCAGATGTCCCGCCTATCTTCACTTCACCCGTGTTGGGATCGATCGATCCCTGAACTCTTTGTCTATCAATTTCCGGAAAATATACAGTTAAGCTGTTGAATATTTTGAAACTAATTTAACTGTCTGCTGTTGCTGCCTATGGCACCAACAGCGCTCAGTCAAATTAGATTTTAAATGTTCAACATCATGGTTATTAAATAGTAAAACATACAATTCGTGCAACAACTATTAGTCCGTCATCAATTAAGCGTTCGCGACGAACGTATCTACATAATGACGCAACTGATTATGACGTGAGTCTACACGTCACGTAGTTCATTATGAGATCATATGATTGGTGGATAAACTGGAATTTGAGATAATTTCTTTAAAACACCCGCTATCCATTATAATGCCAACAGTACACGGCGTTTCTTTGCTTACTAGTAATATGGGGGGTGGGGGAGGCTTTGTGGGCGGTCTGCCGCTAAATTATCTGACGTCATAATGAAACTACATCACTTGTCAGCTGACCTCATATTCAAATGACGCATGCCAGACAAATAGCCCGCAAAGGTCTGACAGTAGCTGTCTTTATTTGTGAAATTACAACTTAATGAATATTCATCCGAACACGTTGACACTAATTTGGCTGGGAGTTCCTTTTGCTGTAGTCAGCAACATGGCCAAGTAAAAGTGCTTTCGAAATAACCAACGACTTAGCTGTATTGTCACATTGAAAATAAGACTGCGAATTCAGTGTTAAAGGATAACCTGTATATTGATCTTTCGTCTAATATGAATATACATGTATAGATACAACTCATCACATAAATGCTTAGCATACAAGCATACAGAGATTGCAGATTTTCTAATAAATATAATACCAATCACGTAATCATTTCATATTAAAGTTATCACATCCATTAGTAAATTGGGAGGTTTTTCAAGAATGAAGCCAGATAAACGGTATCGTTTAACATATTCAATGTATACTGCCCATTTGATATATATGTATTATGCCAAATTTAATAACTTAAGTGTCTTGCAGCTGCAAGCCATCGGGCAGTAATTTCTAGTCGGTTCAAATCTCTTGATGTACTGCAGATCTTGAAAACAGTTTGACTGAAAGTTGTTAGTGGCATAGCCATCAACAACCTTCAGTCAAATTGTTTTCAAAATATTTAGCAGGTCCGAAGATATAACCCCTGGAATATGTCGCCTGCAAAAACTCATCGGTCAGATGATTAATGCAATTAATTTGTCTAACTTCGATTTCATATCTAATCCCGTTGGAGCAATCATGGAGGAATCAACTCTGTCACTCACGTATACGAGCTATTGCTGCCATTAGTTTCGAAATATTCAACAACTTAACCGTACGTACCTGTACAGTTACATTGAAAATTAGATTCTGAAAATAAATGTTTAAATGTTTCAAATCGATACTAACCCGCATATAAAGTGGGTGAATGTGGCTAGAAACGTGCGGGGCTAATCGAATTGTTTGGTCAGTCATACAGGTGACGCGTTCATACAAGTAAAATGTCTAAAGATGCATATATTTTGAAAATAATTTACTAAAAAAACTTGCTGCATTAGTGCAAATGTTGTTCACAATACAGGGAGACAACTCCTTCACTCCATGATCTAGTTGATACAGGGAGGTAACTTTCATATTCACTACCCCACACATCTCCCTCTATCATAACTCCCCGGCAAGTTTACAGTACAAGTCAGAAATAACACAAAACGTAGTGCTGAATGTTTTGATCATAATTGGATTGCGTAAGGCAGGAATGTCTTCCAATCCAATTATGTTCAAAATATCCAACCGAACAATGCACCTTTACAGTTTTAGCTATGCCCCATCCATCTCTATCCAAGGTCCACCCACACCTCGTCCGTGTTGGGATCGATCGATCTCTGAACTCCCTGCCTATTAATTTCCAGAAAACTATACAGGTAGGTTGCTAAATATTTTGAAACTAATTTGACTGGTTGCTGTTGCTGCGTCCAGTCAAATTAGTTTCAAAATAGTCAACAGAATATTTATTAAATGGTAAAACATACAATTCGTACAGCGTGTCGGACTATTAAGCGCTAAAGACGGACTATTTCGAATGATTCATGACGCCATGATTATGACGTTAGTATATGCGCGTCACTTAGTTAATTATGACGTCAAATGAATTGAATGGTGGAATCCAGTTTTGGCTATGCCCAGTTCATCTCTAGCTGGGCTCCACCCACACTTTTCCCGAATTGGGAATGATCGATTCCTGCACACCCCGAATCTCAATTTTCAGAAAATTATACATGCAAGCTGTTGAATATTTTGAAACAGGAATTATATTATCTGCTATCGGAATACCATGCAATATTCTAACATTCTTAATTATGAAGCGTCTAAATCCATTGACATCGACTGCATTGATTATGATGATTCTGGCGGTAACAGATGCATCCAATCTGTTATTTACTGCTATAGATAAGAAGATATTCCACATATCTTCTGACGCGGCCTGCCAGGCGTTTTGGACCGCTGGACATTTTTTTATATACATTTCAGTTTGGTTAGTTGTGCTTCTAACATACGAACGCCTTGTTGCAGTTTGTTTTCCTATGAAAGCATCTCGTATCTGTACTGTGTCAAACACTTGTCGAGCAGTAATTTCTATCCTTATTTTAGATTTTCTACTTAATATTTTTCATACATTTACATCAGAAATGATAGAGCAAGACCAGGAAATATCATGTCCGATCAAACCTAAATATGCTAAGCTTATGGTCGCGTGGGGCATTGTTGATGCGGTGTTCTTCGCTGTTATGCCATTAATATTACTGAGCCTAGACAACATACTTATCATTGTTAACCTGAGAACTTCAAGATCTGTGCACACATTTATTGACGCGTCAAACACCATGGACGGAACCAAATGTCAGAACACGTCTGTGACGCTGATGCTCCTAGCAGTGTCAATAACTACGATTGCATGGCCCAAATGCTATATTAGGTCTTTATGGCGGATTCGCTTGGTTTCTCTCTATTAGCGGTGAGGTTTATGGAGATTCACAGAAACATCTAACTCTTTACATTATACTTTTTATTACATATATTAATAATGCTGCGAATTTTTCCCTGTACGTTCTGAGTGGAAGGCGTTTCAGAGCCGAGTTTCGCCAAATGAGCTCTCCTTTACTGGGCAAGCAATTGATAATGCGTAGTAAATACAGTGAGGACCTGCAACTCGGTCCTATTTCATATCTCTATTATCGACCTCGTCGAAAATTATCACATTGCACGAGTTTTAGCGAGTATAATGGTATAACTTTCGAGAAAGTTGATAATAGTGATTTGAAATTGGACCGAGTTTCATATAAACTGATTTCGTTTCCTGAACCATGTTTGAATGCACATTTTGCGCCGTTCATTTTCGTAGTTGTGAAGGATTACTTGCTAAGAGTTCTGACCAATGCATCACACAAATAGAGACAAACTAAATATTATTAGGCCTGACTTGAAATTACTTTTAATCCATCTTTAAAAAAATTTTTAAGTCTATCATGCAAATTTACAAACGTATTTCACAACTAGGTAGAATATATATTACAACATTTAAATCAACATCATAACAGTGTTTGTATAATGACAGTCGTCGTCGCTAGGACACATTTACGGAGTCACGGGGCATGCGGGATTTTTACACGTTATATAATCAAAAAAATTATTTCCTGTGCGTTAACTAACCAATGAAAATCTTTCTTTGAATATTACAGCTGTTCATATCGGGAAATGTTAATCGGGCGGAAAGCTGTGTTTAAATGATAAAGTAGGTATTACCAATGCCACTCTGACAATTGGATATCTCAACTATGACATCACCGAATCTCAAAATCAAATCAAGAAGGTCACGTGGGGTTAATGCCATTCGCCTTTCCAGAGTATCCATCTATGATCTGACGTCATAATTAACTAAGAGACGTGTATGCTGACGTCAAGTTTTTTATGCTGCCGTCATAAACATGACGTCATGAATGATTCAATATCGCCCGTTTTTACCACTTAATAGTATGGCACGTTGTATGAATTATATGGCTGCTATTTAATACACCTGCTGATAGGCAGCAACAGCGCCCAATCAAATTAGTTTTAAATATTCAACAGCTTACATGTATAGTTTTCTGGAAATCAATAGTCAGGGAGTTCAGAGATCGATCGATCCCAACACGGACCTGGTGTGTGTGGAGCTTAGATTGAGATGGGCAGGGCATAGCTAAATATGGAAATGTCAATTGTTTGCTAGCCGTCGTTGCTAGACTAAAAGGAGTTCAGAAACGGGGATTAGATTTTAATTTTTTTAAACCAGCCACAAATAAGGTGTTATCGTATTCCATGAATTACGAACAATTTACAACGTTTCTCAACATTTTTCAATATTAAGACATCGTTTAATGTCATCGACATTGACTCAGCATAACATTTACAGTACGGTGTTATCTTGTGAATCGTCAATCCTGTGATTTCAGATTATCCATAGTTGGAGAATTCGGCGCCAAATACATATACAAAGTGGTAATATCAGTGATTCTAGTTATCGTTATACACACAATACATGGAAAATCTGCTATTTAGAAATTCGGAAATATACAAGTAAAACTGATGCAAAATCATTATTTGATGCTCCTTCACCATTCTTTGATTGTATTTCCCTTTAACAATGGAATGATTGCTTATAGCCGTACACGCCGTTTCCATATCCCAGATAACGCAGGTTACTGGGCCATTACTTGATCCATACGGGGAGAATACGAATGTTCACTGAATGGAGAACACAGTTTCCTCGTAAAATCACATTTTTCTGCTAGTTGTTGCACCTTCTGACCTTGGGCATCGTTTGCTTAGTCTGACATTCAATGCTGTTTCCTTTGAACACTTCTCAGTATGTGGCCATTTCAGTGGTTGATTGCATGATCGTACTTTGATGGGTATTCCTATCTCCACGGTGGCCCGTATGCTTGCTGATGCATGTACCTATGCCTGCTGTGTGACTGAGCGAATGTTTTTCCTTCATTGCCATGGGGCCAATAATTGTGCTTGTGATGGCCGCCATGACGAGATAATGACTACCTATTAATCAGGTAATTGCTATCGGATCACTCAGCCTTTGCAAATGAACACATGCTGTGTCGGGTTCTTTGCTCCCAAACAAAGTTCATTATTGGGCTCTAACTTATGTCTAGGCTTATAGCTGGTCACTTAGTGCGTTTTCAAATTATTCAACAACTTATATTCAACTGTTATATTAGATGTTATGTTTAGGTTATTTTGGCCAATGTATATTCCAATGAGTTTGAACGATCACCGGTTCTAGATCAGCTTTCTGGATTTCATCTTTCAATTTGTATTGATATGGAAAAGGTCCTTACATGTAACCTATATGTTAATTTTTTTCTATATTATTTTCTTATGTCTCGTGATCAAATTGAATCAATCAATGTTGTTAAAGGGGGTGAATATTGTAAAATTAGTAACGGGACATATGGAAATAATAATTATAAACTCTCTCTCTCTCTCTCTCTCGCTCTCTCTCTCTCTCTCTCCCTCCCTCCCTTCCTCTCTCTCTCTCTCTCTCTCTCTCTCTCTCTCTCTCTCTCTCTCTCTCTCTCTCTCTTTCTCTCGACCCCATCTGGAGCAGTCAAGGGAGATAACTCTCGTTACTTTAGACACCAGCTCAGCACAGAGCTTTCTCTCCATCCGTGCTCTCTGTCCGGATGGCCAGCTGTCAGCCAATCAGGCGTGTGCAGCTAGCCACAGGGCATCTGGGCAGATGAGAGAGGTGAGTGCTAGACACAAGGAGGACGGGAAGAGGGGACTTGTAAAAAAAGAGATAGGAGGGAGATGACTGTTGTCAGTCTTTACAGCCACATGTGAATAAACCGCAAAATGTTATATATTGTTTAAAAATGAGTTTATTATTTTTTTTATTAATTATTTATTCTGCAAGACTTCGCAGACATATGCTAGTCCCCGTCACCAGCTCCACGCAGGATGGCTCCAACTTAGAAGCCAAAACCAACTCCACGTAGGATGGCTCCGGCTAAGAAGCTAAAACCAACTCCACGCAGCTCCAGCTGAGAACCCAAAAGCAGCTTCAGCCAAAATGCGAAACCTGCACACGAAGCTCACAGATGAAGAGATTGACAGTCTTATGGACGAGATCTTTGAAAATGACCTATACTTCGTGAAAACTCCCTATGCCATCCAGAATTATCTGAGAGGCTGGCTTCTCCATGGGGAGGGTAGGTGGGGTGGGTGGCAGCGGCCTTTCTGGCACACCACCAGGGAAGAATCGGGAGAAAGCGGAAAGAGAAAGTGCTCACCCTTAAGGGAGTGAAGATCTGTCTCGCTTTCAAGGTCACACTCATTAAGGAGACAGACCACGGCTCTGGAGTCACTACAGACTCTCTTTACTTGTCTAAAGAGCAGGCACTCATAGAGGCATCTGGTGTCAGTCATTCTTTCAAGAGGACAGAGGAAAGATACTGCAGAGCTATGAGAACTACACTCATGAGGGTTCTGGTGGGTGTAGACGAGGTAGAAGAACGCGACCTTAACATCGCCAGATACCAACCTCTACGTGGTTGTTCATACATCCACCTCTCTGCTTCTGTCAAGCGAAAACATGCAGTGGTCAATATCAAGAACAAAGACGATCACTGCCTGCGGTGGTCTCTACTATCTGCCAGATATCCAGCACATGGTCATGTAAATAGGCCATCAAATCCCGCTGCCCACTGGGACAGTCTTGGCATGACAGGTGTAGACTCACCCACATCTCTCAACCAGATACAGCGTGTTGAGCGGCAGAATGGCATGGCCATCAATATGGCCGGTCATGACAAGGGAGTCTACACACTACTGCTTAGCGATACCGATACAGACATCCCAAGAACCAATCTCCTGCTCATCTATGCTGGCTTTGACGTGCTCACTACCAAGATCATATTCTCGCCGAGGCTGCTGAATATAGCTTGCACCTCTTTTCCACTCTTCCCATCGATAGAGTGGCACAGCGTAGTCTGGGCGGTAAGGAAGCAGTAGCACAACGCAACCAATAACGGGTTAATTCGAACGATCCCGGCTGGTGTGAGCACCAAGGTTGGGTGAGGGACGAAATACTTTCCCACATCTGGGTAAGCAGGGTTTAATAGCCCTTTCCTGTTTTAGCTATGCCCGGCCCATCGCTAACTAAGCTCCACCCACACTTCGCCCGTGTTGCGATCGATCGATCTCTGAACTCCCTGACTATTAATTTCCATAAAACTATACTGGTAAGCCGTTAAATATTTTGAAACTAATTTGACTGGGCGCTGTTGTTGCCTTAACGTTTATTAACATTTAAAGACCTACACTTCGTACAACTTGACGGACTATTATGCGTTCAACGCAGTTAAATTAGTTTCAAAATATTCAACAGTATGTTTATTAAATCGTAAAGACATACAATTCGTACAATGTGTCGGGATATTAAGCCTTAGAACTGGTCTTTTCGAATCATTCATGACGTCATGATTATGACGTCATCTTATACGTCACGTAGTTGATTATGACGTCAAATGATTGATGGATAAAGTCAAAAGGCCCATTAATACATAGGACGACGTCATAGTATGTAACTGGCAGGTAGATGGCCCTTGGGAAGCAGACGACGAACACAAGAAATAGAGAAGAATATCTACATATAGGGACGTTTTAAATAATCTGTTGTTAAAATTTGAACTGTATTTTATTTGTGCCGTCCATTTCTCTCATCAAGAAAATCATTTTACTCGCCTCATTCACTTTTACATCACAACTCGAGGGGATCCCAGTTTTTTTGTATCGCCGCCCTTGTGTTCTTCTGTGATTTCCCGAGTCTTCTGAACCAGTTAAAAAAATTGAATCTCCAATACTGCTTTTCAGGAACTGATATATATTTTAAGATCATCCTAGATCGTCGAAATCTGTTTTATACTGCCGAACTTTGTTTTTATGTCATTGAATACTGTTTTAACTGTGTAATTTCTTCCTCTTCGCCTGCACCTTTTGACTGAGTACACCAACGCACAGGCCCTTACTTTCGAAACCCATCTTAATATCTCAACAGTAACAAGTTATGATTCTAAGCTATAATCCCTGGAGATTCCGTTTGCATACACTAGATATTCAGTTCAATTTGTCCCAGTTCTAGATCATTTGGCATTCACTTAATTTATTTCTTCCGTTCTTGATTTGATGGCATTACTTTAAAATCACCCGTTTCTTGTATACGAATGCGAACCGTTTCTCGGTATCATTACTCAGTAGTTTGTGATCGTTCGACATACAGAATGAAGTGGAAGCTGTACAAAGAAAGGCAGCACGGGTTCTCCTAGCCCGTCCAGTGAACTGGCATAGTGTCTCCAGCATGATATCAGACCTAGGCTGGGAATCCATGTAGCAAAGAATAAAGAATGCCTGCGTGACAGTCATGTATACATTATTAAACGGCAACGTAGCGATACCAGCTGAATACACCCCAATAAGAGCACACGTCACCACCACCAGACGCAGCCATTCCCAGAAGCTACATACATTTCAAACAGCAATTAGCCAACAACAGCATTCACTCTTTATTGAACAGTACCAATATGGAACAGCATCTCGTCAGCGGATGTAGAAAGATTGAAGAACCACATTGGAGAGGCGACCATGGCATGATGTTCTTTAAGAATGTTGCTTAGTAACAGCACAGATTCAGATTCAGATTAAAACCATTATTGATGTCAACTCCTTCTTGATAAATAACTATGACCAGAGCTAAACATGAACCACTGATCATGTGAGCATGTATGCCTTTGGATCAGTAACATATAACTCATTTATTAATGGTAATTGATCTAGATTGATCCATCTGGATCACTTGTGTTTCACATGTAGCAAATCCAAATATATAAAAAGGATTTACAATTATTGATTTCTTTATCAAATGCATGTAGGCTGCAGTTGGTGCAATCTGTGAAAAGTTATTGTTGAAATTATTGTTGTAACTCTTTAATTACGAAGCTGGCAGAAATCGACTTCTAGAATGCTGTTGAGAATATAGAGTTTTTTAGGACAAGAGAACAGTTTTTGAAAAGCTATAGCTGGAATTAGTGATAACTTGGAACATATCGCCTTCTTTTGGCCTACAAATGGACTATGCAGAAATCTGAATTTTCCTGACAAATCTTGACCATTAATGAAATAACTATCTTGATTATGTGATGTTACAAAAATACGTTTATTTGGAACATTTGACTAATTTTCATTACAAAATGATCTGATTGGATCAGCCTTAATTTAATATGCTCTTTTCTGTTCCTGATTCTTCCTATACTTTGTGTTTGGACTTAAATTCTGAAAATGTTATGAATCTGTCTTAGAATATTTTACATGTATACCTCTCATACAGTGCAAAGCGGAAGATATGTCCAGAATCACAAAAATTACATCCTAGATTTGGGGAATTGACAAGTGACAAATGAAACAAGAGAGACAAGGAGCATGTATTAGTAAATCATTCACCTGGAATCTCAATATTTGAATTAGAAAATGGAAGAATAGGTTTCAAATACACATATTAGCTAGAAATATGAAAATTGTAGTTAAATTGTTTTGGCATTTAAATGCAAACATTTAAGTCATCAGATCCAGAAATTCAGTTTGAAAATGCAAATATTTGTACCTTAAAGTAGTATGGATGGTGCTCAGGACTCCCTATTTCCGGTTTCTGTAAAATTCAGGTTTTGGGATCCCCACTGTAAAAAACCTCGATAGGACATTGATTTCCGGACCTGTGAATCATTTCCGACCGGAATTAATATCCTGTCCATGTCCGATAGTATGATATTAAAAACTTAAGAGAAAATACATTTTATGTCCATGTTCGGTAGTATGATATTTAAAAACCCTGGGAGAAAAGAAATGTTATGACAAAAATTAGTGATACCACCTTCTAATGGCTCATGGGATTTCCAGATCCTATATGAAAAAAACAAGAGGCCTTCCATAGGAAAAACATGTATTGAATAGTCTACATGTGTTTTGTGATAACTCGGCTAAACGGTACTAGTGGCTTATTTTAAGATGAAACAAAGAAAAATAAACTATCTGAGCTTTATTAAAGTTCACTCAATTCCCTACATTAGGGGAGCGTGGACACACGTATTTAACATGTATTCAATTATCTATCGACGACAGCTAAGGTTGTACCCTGGTTCAGTCATATGCAATCTTCGGTGGTGGCCGATTCCCTACTCTGGACTGATGTACTGTTGACTGGCTACAGAGTGCTCAATGTGTTTAGAGTAGTTTACATAACACAATTAAAAACCTTTCTGATCTCTGTACATGTGCAACACTAAAGACAGTAGGTATCCATCACTTTGCAAGTCTCATAGTTCAATCAGTAGAGGCATCTAAGAATAGCAAGATGTGTACTGATGAATGCATAGATTCTATAAGTTATACAGTGTTCATAAGAAAAGTGTACTAAATGTGCAGAGGAAATGATATCCCATCCCGGCAGTAGATAGACACTTCCGGAAAAAGCAGAAATAGAATAACAACCAGGCAGGCAAGAATTGCCAGGAAGATAACAATCGAACTATGAGTCAATAAAAAGTTGACTATATATGAGCTTCCGTTTGGGAACACGAGACGAAAACGGAAGCCATATGTATCTCAAATTACGTAAGCCTAGCAGACCTAGATAGACTTTCTTCCTATATGATAAAAAAGCTTTAAAAATTGTTTTAAATAAATGGCCAGTTTTGAAAATGGCGCTACTCTTGTGATCTTGAGTATATAAAAAGACTGAGAAAACAAAGAATATTATACACTGAGAGATCAATCTATATAACTGCAATATTATTACAGAGAGTAAGTGTGTAGAAATAGATTTATATCTTAATCCGTAATTTAGCTAGTAACTACATAATCTGCTACATTATATCAGACATGATATTTGATGTAAAAAGTAATGCCTGGTCTTAGACTTTTTTATATCTTGAAACCGTAAACAATTTGAGAACAGTACCAATTAGTCTGTATGCCTCCTATAGCAGGAGATAGTCCAGCTGGTTAAATAAGGACTTCTGCAGTATGTATGGTGTATGATTACTGTATTGTGTGGCTGAAGTAGTAGAAACACAGCTGCAATCAATCCTTCTTCGCTTTTTCCCACTGTGTCTTGTCATCAGCTGAAATCCTTAGCTTCCTCAGGTACATTCTTGACTTGAATGTACCAAGTCCCGATTTCTTGAGGTCACCTCGTAGCACGCTTAGGAGAGTTATGCAATGACGCCCTCGTCTGACTTTGTACTTGCTGGCTCCGAGTATGGCAACTTCCAAGGCTCTCTGTGCTGATGTGTCTTCTGGCAATCATAGCACATGGCCAAATGTGGCCCATCTTTGCTGTGCGAATTTTACAGACAGTGGCGACGTGTTACACATCTTGTATAGTGCATTATTGTAAATTATGCTGTCTGGCCATCGGTGTCCAGTGATGGTGTATAGGTGTTTGCTGTGACAGGTATCGAGCTTGTCTAGAGCTGCCGTTGAAGCTACCCAGCTGCTACAGTAATACAGCATCAAGGATACGCAGGTTGCATTGTATAAATGTAGTCTTTTTATCAAGGGCATGTTTGACCTACGAATCGATAGCTTCCAGAAGGACTGGAAAACTATGTTCCCGATGATGCATCGTGCAGCAATGTCATCAGTATTGCAAAGCAGAGAGCCCAGGATTTAATTTTTCCTCCATGGCTCGCCGTTACGAAGTGGACCGTCATTTTCTTTGGTTTCATGCTTTGTAGATAGGTATATGTGAGTGAACTCTGTTTTGGATTCATTCTCAATTTTCAGTTTGCTTGCAGCTATTGCGAAAGGTTCGTCGAGGGGTTTCTTTTCCTCGTCTATGAAGTCCACATCGTCGGCATGTTCAATCTCTAGCAGCATACCCAGTATTGACACTGTTGGGGTTGGTCTTGTGGAATTTTCCGGCACGGATCTCAATGCAGCAGCATGGTAATGGGTGAAAAGTACATCGGATAGACCATCTGGCGAGCCGATTGATGTCTCAAACTCTACAGACTTCACTGACCTGTCTCGTACTATCAGCGTCGTGTCTGCAAGCATCAATGTTACTAGGCGTAGCTCATGTTCATTGCATCTTGCCTGGCGCAGTACATCTAGGATCCTTGAGTGTGTAATTGTGTCAACGGCTCGTGACATGTTAATGTCCATTTGTGAAAATCCCAGTGCTTGGAAATGGCAACCGACACAAGCATGCGTTGAGTCCATACAATGTCTATGCAGCTGCGTCCATCTTTGAAGCCATTTTCTGGTGAAGTCATTGATCTTATCACGGATGCGGCATAGAGTAACATTGGATATGATTTCCATATGCTGTTGAGGAGCACAATGGGCCACAGATTGACTGGGTGGTGGGGTGGATGGGGTGTGCAAGTGGCTTCTCGGGCTTTAGTCGCACAATAAGTGTGCCTTGGCCTATAGTGTCGATTGGATGGTGGTGCATAAAAGCTGGATTGATTAGGTGCGTGATCGGTTTTGAGATAATGTCACTTGCATATTTGAATAGTTCATCGCTCAGGCCATCACGTTCAGATGCACCTCCATTTTTCAGGACTTTAAGTGCCGTCACAACTTCTGGTTTAATTGGTGTTAGTAATGGCTTGGGGTCTACTGAGAACGGGTGAAAGGGCTCATCATCGTGTTCAGTGAACTGTTCCTAGAACCATTCTCGAATCGCCTCGTCTTAATCATGGTCAGTCCCGATAAAGTGTCCTTCAGATGTGTGTTCAGTGAGTGGTGGTGTGTAGGAAGTAACTCTCAGGGCTCGGGCTGCCCAAACATTTTGTGACAGTCATCCGTGGCAGTGATCTCATCTGCTACGGAGTCTGCTCATTGCATAGCAAGATCTTTTAAGCATTCGCAAATGTGGCGCAGAATGTTTTTGCGCTCCCAGCATAGTTTGGTGTGGTATTGACGTTGGCCACTTTGGTAGATGTACAGCCGTTATGCATTCTACTCTGCTGACAGTTTTACTACGAGAGGGTCGTCAGTAAACCTAGTTTGGTTGTTTTTAAGAACACTATGGTGCTGGTAGCTGATGTGTTCATAGATTTCAATATTTTGGTTAGGGCTTCGTTTGGATCGGAGCTGACGTCGATGTTAGCTATTTTTTCCCCGAGGGGCAGCTGCTGTGGCCCTAGAGTCATTTGGGGGCTTTGCGATCAACAATGTGTCCGGTCCATGTTGTCCGGTGACGGCATGGGTATTAAAAAGCTGCAGTACGAAGTCTGTTTGGTTGAAGGCAGCTGTTGTGGCCCTAGAGTAATTTGGGGGCTTTGCGGTCAGCAATGTGTCCGGTCCATGTTGTCCGGTGACGACATGGGTATTAAAAAGCTGTATTCGTGGCAAATAGGTCGTTGGAACTAAGAAACTAAGGAATGCCACCAGTGCATCTCCATTGTTTTTGCGTGCCCCCCATCTCCATACGATTCCATGCATAAGCCACGTCTGGAACTTTTGTCTGGAATGCCGAGTGTACCCAGCTTGGAATTGAAATCTCCTCAAACGAACAGTTGCCATCTAGCTCGGATTGTAATGGCGTGGACAGAATCTAATATTGCTGGATTCTCTTTGGCTGTTCCAGTAGTTTGGCCATATGCGTTGGCCATATGCGTTGACTAGTGATGGTGCGTTTTCGCGTTGATATAGCCAGGTCGATGAATGCAACACGATCGCTGACGTATCCAAGAAGAATGGCATGGCCCAAATTGTCTGCGGGATTTGGCATAATGTCAAACCGGTGACGGCGTCAATTTTCAAACCAGTTTGAACCGTATATCTGGTTTATCGGGTGGGTGGGGTCAGGGATGATTATATACATTACTGTATGTGATATTCTTTAGACAAGCATACGCGCCAATCAAACCAATAACTTCTTTCTGATGACGCCTGTAATTGTTAAAATCTAGCTTCTTAGCGACTAACAGTAATTTGTGTTCCATTTACAATAGATTAATTCTATTGCGCGAGATGTGTTTAATCATCATGCGTCGAACAACGGGATATATACCTTAACCGTTGTTAATCAGTTAAATAAATGTGCTATTAATTTTAGATTGCTTTCTGAAAATTGTTGGTGTCACGGAACAGCAAAATCTTTCAATCAATTACCCTCATTTTAACATTCTGGTGACAAGCGGTCATCGAATTATATAGTTTATACATGCCAGTAATGATGATTGTGTCCCATTACAAGGGGCGGGAATGATTAGAGCATACACTATTACCTTGATATAACGCAAACTGACACAACTGGTCAAGGTGGTCGTTAACGTGTGATCTTAGCTAATCACTTAGACCTATCTAAACATGACCTGGATTGTTAAGCTTTGTTGCGATAACTCTCTCGCTAAAAAAAAACAGCGCCAATAACCATGTTTATATTGTATCCGAATTGCGGCAATTTAAAAAATCCCTCAGAACTCGCAATGTTGACTACCTGTTTAGATTAGCAGAAGCTAACATATAGGTAATCATGCGATTTTAACGGAATTGTGATAATTATTCATGCAGCACGAGACGCCATACAAGCGCCGATAAATACGTACAGGAATTCAGTAGAAAAATCAATTTATACCCAGTTAGAGTATGTTAACACTGAATCTGAAATACCAATAGAAAGTCAATCATTTACAATTTCATGAATATTATCGTGTATGTTAAATATTTCGAAACTAATTAGACTCGGATTTGGTGCTACAAACAACAGCAGCATCCTGCAGTCACGATAGTTACAAAATATTGGAAATATTACAGACAGAGTGCAATTCATCATAAGCAATTTAGTAGGAATAGAAAATAACGGAAATGTTGACTGTTCAGATGGGTATGCGTTTTACCCATTTACTAGACAAATTTGGTCAATATAATTATACTTGATTATGGAATTTGCTGCAAAATAAGATTTTTTTTTTTAAAGTTACGCCTAGAGTGTCTGGTTTTATTATCGAGCCAGTAATTACAGTGATAAATTGTCAAAAATATACGTCTTTAACTGTGCAAATTGACAGTTCTCAAGACCTCTACAGAGGCTGACTTAGCAGCTATATTTGTAATTTAAAAAAAAGATTATTCAGTATTGGCTAAACCGCAGACGGGTTGAGCATGATTACGACGGTTTGCAAACCGTCACCATATTGAAATGGTTTACGATGTAAGACCGTTGATCCGATTACGAAGCCGAAAACCTCTGTAGTCGTCCTGAGAAATGGCCATTTGCAGTCCAAGAGAAGCCTATTTTTGAACTTTTTCGACTGGATTGATTGGCTCGAGTTGGAGCATCATCTACAACTACTCCAATGGCATTTTATTCTTTGAATTGCCTGATTTCATGGTTTCTTCCATCGGTGATGATATAGTATTTGCTTGCTTACCACTCTCCTAACTCATTCAGTTATGCCTGTAGTTTGGCATTGTCCTCTGGACTTAGTATAGTCCGGACAATCTTAGTATCGTCTCCTAAAGGATATGCCTCGGACATCACTAAGGCTTGTCCAGACAAATCATGTATGTAAATGGCAAAGAGCAATGAACCCAATACGCTCTCCTGAGGGATTCAACTGGTAACATCCTTCCAGCTTGTCTGCTCACCATTTACGGTTACTTTTTGAACACGGTCACAAATGAATGACTTAAACCATCCTTGAATTGGATCTATTAACTTATATGCCTTCATTTTATCCATAAGCCTTCTGTATGGGACCGTATCAAAGGCCTTTTTGAAATTAACATATATTGCATCTACTGACCCTGATCAATAGACCTTTCCAAACCACCTTTCCAGAGTACCCACCCATCATATGACGTCATAATGAACTGCGTGAGGTGTAGAATAACATCATAATGCATGACGTCATGAATGACGTCGTTAAGTACGTCACGAACACATATTTGAAGACGGTCTATGCGTTGTTGTACAAATTGTTTGCTTTTACTATTTAATAAATATTCTGTTGAATATTTTGAAACTAATTTGACTGGGCGCTGTTGCTGCCATAGGCAGCAACAGCGCCCAGTCAAATTAGTTACAACCTATTCAACAGCTTCCCTGTATAATTTTCAGGAAATTGATAGCTATGGCATTTGGGGATCGATCAATCCCAACACGGCGAGGTATGGGTGGAGCTTAGCTAGTGATGGGCGGGGCATAGCTAAAAATGGAAAGGTCCATTTTAGCTATATCCCTCTCACCGTTAGCTAAGCTCCACCCACACCTCCCTCGTGTTGGGATCGATCACTCCTTGAACTAACTAACTATCAATTTCCAGAAAACTATACAGGTAAGCTGTTGAATATTTTGAAACTAATTTGACTTGGTGCTGTTGATGCCTATGGCAACAACAGCGCCCAGTCAAATTAGTTTCAAAATATTCAACAGCATGTTTAATAAATACATTTCTTGTGTTTTAGCAGAACTAATGGGAAAATTAAAACAAATTATTGTTGCTACTTCAGATATCCACAATCCTCTTCGACAACATATTTTCAAAATAGGATTTCCACCAAAATTGTTTTAAAGATTACCTGTATTGTGCCTGACCTGTCTAAATGACCAATTTACTCAGGATGAACATAGATTGTCCGTTCTCGCTTCTTTGTTAACCTGTATGTGTATGTGGGAAAGTGCCTGTGTATATGTGTGCGCGCATGAGCATGCGTGCGCATGTGATGTCTATCAGTGATATTGACATTATTCAGTATGGTGTTAGTCACGGGTGGGTGACCCTGGGCCATCAATTCATGACAGACAGGGTCTCATACCGGCTTTGTGCGCTGTCATTGTGATTGTTAGTGTGCGTGTATGCGCGTGTGCGTGTGCTTGCATGTGCGTGTGCGTGTGCGTGTGTGTGTGTGCGTGATTGTGTGTGCGTGCGTGCGTGCGTGCGCGCGAGTGTGGGTGCGTGCGCGTGTGCGTGCGCTGTGTCTGTGGTCGTGTATGTGTGTGCACGTATGCGCGCGTGCGTGCGCGCGTGCCTGCGTGTGCGCGTGCGTGCGTGCGTGCGTGTGCTCATGCGCATGCATGCGCGTGCATGTGCGCATGTCCACGTTTGTATATTTTAAAGAAGGATCGGAAACGGATCTGTGAACTTTAAGTGTGCTGGTGACTAAGGTGGTATGAAGTGCCCAGTAGATTCCATTCAAATGTCATATGGTGTTTTCAATGAGGTGCTTTATGAAGGCGTGTTTTATTATGCCAATATATCGACAATACGACCCATGTATTTACCTAGAAGACTCGAGTTGCCTGACAGTATCGTGGTGTGTGCATATTTAGTTTTTAAAGTAATAGAATAACTGCCTGGTACTCTCTGGTATGTAGTTTTATGATATCTTCAAACGCACTGGGACAGCCTCCTTAAAAAAGGACATTTTTGTTTATTTTATTACCTGAGAGTTGTTGTTTCATTTGGATAGTTGCCGGCTTGCTTCATTGTTTATTGGAAACGGATATTTGATAAGTTTTTCTCATGCAAGTTTTGCTCTTATTAAAACAGTACGGAGACTAGGATTTTTCTTATAAGCAATAACTGCTCGGGAACGAATAGGCTTTTGTAATTTGGTATGTAAGTTAGCATACTCTTTCTTGAACTTTGGGCAAGTTCTACATTTCTTCTATTGTATGTGAGGAAAAAAGACATTGCCGACGTCTTATCCTGTAGCCCGGGATACATATTTAATCCAGAAGGCCATTTAGTTTTTTAATCCAAAAGGATTCTCAAAAGTGTCGGTGATTTTCTGTTTCTTGGATCCACCGAATATAACACCGATATCGTTAGCTTACGTAATACCGTCTGGAGAGCTATAAAACACGAGATTAGGTATACACATTTCTATTAACACGCTATGAAATTAGTATTCCAAGACCGCAAATATGTGAGACGACGACAGAGTTTGTTCCACTTGAAATCACGGAAGATACTTTAGAAAAAGCCCTGAAGAAACTAAACATCAGTAAAGTAGGCATGTAAGTAGGCACGCACGCACGCACGTACAACACACACACACACACACACAGCTTAGAGCTGCGGGAGTCTTACACAATAAATAATTAATAAATAAATCATAAACTAATTTTTGAAACCGGAAGAGGAAGTGTACAGTATCATGATGAAGATCTGACCATTGAGGCATAAGCTTGTGGTCAGAAACAACATAGGTAAACATAAGTAAGTAAAAGGTCTGACTATACATTAGGATTCTAGAACTCGTAAACCGAAAAGAAAACAAAATCTTGAAAATCGGAAATATTCGGAAAATCCAGGTGACGAAAACCAGAAGGCGAGAGTTCGCAATCTCCGATTGCTATTGTTTAATTATGTCGATCTTTGACCTGTCTGCACTAGCGTCAGTAGATTTGCTGGTTAGCGAATAGTTGCGTGCCAAATTCCGCAGACGTGGTCTAAACTCATTGAGATTATGGTAGAAGGGCGATAAATGGGGTTTTATAATATACCATTTGCCAACATGAATGAGCGTGATTACACCCCAGGCAGGTGAAACATTTTCTTTTGGATCATAGATACTGAGTAACGGCTGCCTTTGAAAACCTTTCTGAAATATAGCTACACAAGTTATGCGCACATGCACCCGCATGCACGCACGCACGCACGCACGCACTGTCGGGGACTAGCTTAGAGCTGCGGGAGTCTTGCAGAATAAATAATTAATAAATAAATCATAAACACATTTTTTGACAAATACATAACTTTGTGTTGTTTATATATATATATATATATATATATATATATATATATATATATATATATATATATATATATATATATATATATATATATATATATATATACAGGCTAACAACAGAGAGATGGAGCGGTTGGAAAGAGAGCTCTGTGCTGAGCATGTTGCTAACGCAACAAGAGTTATCTCCTCTGACACGTGCCAATTGCAACATGACTTATTTATACGTTAATATAACATCCTCGCCAACAAAATTCAAATTAAGAACAGAGATATCAATTTTACCATAAGTTATTGGAACATACCGTTCCACTTTATGACGTCATAATCAACCATGTGACGTGTAGGCTGACATGATTGACCGAAATAAGTCTTTACTATTTAATGCATATTCTGTTGAAAACTGGTTTGACTGGGCGCTGTTTCTGCCAGTACCCAGTCAAATTAGTTACACAATTTTCAACAGCTTGCCTGTATAGTTTCAGGAGTCAGTGCAATCGGGACGAGATCGATCCCTACACGGCGAAGTGTGGGTGGAACTTTGCTATTGGTGGGCGGGGCATAGCTAAAACTGTAAATATTTATGTATTTATGATATTATATTGACATGTATACCAAAAGAGTTAATTCTGCATCACAAACAAATCCAGACAGTGATCTGTAATGAGCCTAGGCATAGCTTAGTAACATCAAGCGAAGTCTACTGGGGAACAAACAAACTGAGACAGTATATGTGCTCATTAGCAACGGCTGGGTGGTTTGCTAACAATCAACTGATTAATGAGTAGTCATTATCTCGTCACGGCGGCCGTCACAGGCATAATTATTGCCCTCTGTCCATAAAGGCAAAACATTCGCTCAGACACACAGCATGCATTGATAGATGTATCATCAAGCACACAAGCAACCGTCGAGATATGAATATCCATCAATATAAAGTAACCTTTCCACTGTATCTATCCATGATTTGACGTCATACCCAACTACGTGACGCATATAATGACATCGCAATCAATGATGTCACTATGACGTCAGGAATGACGTAAATATGTACGTCACGAACGCATAATTGGAAACAGACTATGAGTTGTTGTATGTAGCGTCGGTGCGTCCACGTTGTTCCTCGTGCCAGTCCGATTCATACGCTGGGTACGAATCGGCCCGACGAATTGCATGGTTAGTTCTCGGCATTTCCCGTTCTAAGGAGGTCGGAGTCAGACATGATGGATACAAAAGCCGGTCTCTAGGATCGGTGGAACGTTACCATTCCAATGAGGCCGGGCATGCGTTCCTGCGAACATCATAGTTCCATACGACGGTGTCATCCGTGATATTATTCGTTCCCGTATGTCTTGAATACATTGCTTACCACTTAGAGGATTTCCTCTCATTAGGTTATGTTGGCTCAACTGCTGGTGTTGGCCGATTTCTAGTTTATGACGGGTTTACGCCGACACTTGTAAATGTGTAAATACGCTATTGTAAGTCTGTAGCACTAAAGTGATGAATGCAAAGTACAATATAAAACAATAATTAAAATAATTCTCCAAGATCAAAAGAACGGCACAAGCCGTGAAAAAGTCACAGATGAAAATTTAGCAGTTGGTCGAATCTGGCCTTACAACATGTCTAATAGTCATGGACGTAGATTTAACAGAGCATAAGGCGCCGATGAGCTATAGGTGCAGAACGGTGTACACATTTGTATTGACGCCTAATAGTCGTCGGCGTAAAAAGATACACTGTACAGAAATGTCTTTCAAGTTAGCATACTTGTCATCGCCGCATGAAAGCAAAAAGAGGTGCCGAATTACAAATGGCACACACGAGTTATATGAAGTGAAAACAGTGAGGAGGCAGAACAGTTGAAGAAAGTATATCCGAATGATAGAGGGTGTGATCATAGCCATCTATAAAGATAAAGGGAGTAGAGCTGAGCCAAAAGATTATAGACTAATATCGCTCGTTAGATGTTTAGGAAAGCTGTTTACCTCCACACTCAACATGAGAATAACTAAATATATTGAAGAGGAAAATATCTTAAAAGAGAATCAAGCTGGTTTTAGACAAGGGTATTCCACATCCGACCACATTTTTCGTCTCCGTTCAATAATTAAAATATGTGCACAAACAAAAAGTACTGTACTGCGCGTTCATAGACCTAGCTATGGCATTTGATACAATCTGGAAATAAAATAAACAGTAAAATATTAAATGTAATTAAAAATATATATGAAAACATTAAGTCTAAAATTCTGGTAAATAATATGATGTCTGACACATTAGTGTGTAACTGGGTTGTGCGACAAGGAGAAAATCTATCACCAATTCTTTTCAGTCTTTATATAAACGATCTCACCGACTATCTAGACAGCAAAAATTGCACAGGAATAGAAATAAAAAATAACGACATTTTATATTTAAAACTGCTGGTTCTACTTTATGCTTATGACACAACCATTATTGCAGAGAAAAAAACAAGACTTACAAAATATGCTCGACGAGTACTGCCAATACTGTAATCAATGGAACCTAAAAATAAATGCAGAAAAACTAAAATCGTTGTATTTGGCGGCACCATGCGTCTTATAAGATCACTTAGTTTTAACATACAAAAAACACACCAATTTAGATCTGACAATAGACTGTACACTCCAATTGTTCGATGCAACAATATCACCAATAGCAGAATATGCCAGTGAGATATGGGGCTTTGAAAATACCAAAATATTAGTAGGCATCAATTTAGAATTTTTGAAATTTATATTGAAAGTTAAAAGAAACACCCCATTATACATGGTATGTGGCGAATTGGGAAGATACCCCATGCGGATAAGATTCCAATGTAAAATGTTAAACTTTTGGCCATCACTTGTAATGGCAAATCGTAGTAAACTGCCGTATAAGATCTACAAATATATGATAAATATACAATAGATGGAGCACCATACACATGGGTTAAAAGTATAGAGTCAGTGCATAATACTACGGGGTTTGGGAACATTTGGATAGAACAACAAATAATAGGAGATAGGAAAAACACTATAAAACTGATTAAACAGCGACATGTTGACCAATATACACATAAGTGGAATGGACTACTAGAAAACCCATTTAAAGGTAGGTCACATAACATATTCAAGGTAGAACTTAGTATTGAACCATATCCTATAAACGAAATGACAACAACAGGATAGCTCTTACTAATTTCCGAACTTAAAACCACAGACTGCCAATCGAAACCGGAAGCTGGACAAATAACCCCATGGTAGATAGGAAATGCATATTATGTGTTGGCGATGAATTCCACTACATATTTATTTTTGGCTATTTCGCGGAAATCCGGAAATCAACAATTCCCAAATACTACTATCCGCGGCCAAATTATTTCCAATTTAAACAATTGCTTGGAATAAATAAACTAAGCTTACTACAGAAATTATGTTCTCTTATTCGGAGAATCCTTGCAGAATTTAACGGAAAATAAATGATTTCCATCGATAGTCCTTCACAATATGCTTATTTTGGGATGCTTATCACGTCAAAACCAGACTTATATTGTATAACCTGCTAAATAATAATAAAAATAATAATAATAATAATAATAATTAATAATAATTAATAATAATAATAATACTAATAATAATAATAATAATAATAAATGAATGGTAACACTGACAAAAATAATAATAATAATAATAATAATAATAATAATAATAATAATAATAATAATAATAACAATAATGATAATAATAATAATATGCAACATGATAAATGCTTGTCCACCACAATATGATGCAAATATCATGTAACCCACATACTTGTAAAAGTCTTAGTGCAAATAAATTGAACTGAATTGAACTGAATATCTGGCAGAAATGTCAATTTATGCTGGAGGTCCGTGAAGACGATATCAGTGTAGTTCAGTGAATAGAAGATCGGCGAAGTATTCTGAACAGTGAAAACGGTTTAACATAATTTGCCCATGATGAAACAATCATAATATATAGTACACGCATTGGTATTCAATTGTGAACATGGGCGATTAGACTACCGTTAAATATCGATCCTTTAAGATCACTTTCATAATAACGCAGCTTACTGGGCCGATGCTGGGACGATACCGAGCCGATACTGAAAGTATCGGCACGGTATCAGCCCGGCATCGGCCCAGTAAGTTGCGTTATCTGGGTTTGATTTTGGGACCGGGTATCGGCGGTTTCTCAAAACTGATGGCAGTTATACCGCCCACTTCGAGTGACTAGCATCACACGTCCACAGAGCATATTTATCGGAGTATAACAAGCGGGTTGTATTCGTGACCAATGTTTTAGGGTTCTCAGGGTGCCCTTAATAGAAGGTTGGACTGTGTTAACTCTAGACATGTTAAACACACATTTAAGACCAACGTGGCTTCGTTTTAGCTCTAATTATCACAATAATAATAATAATAATAACAATCATTATTTACAGAGGATTTATCTTCAGTGACCTGATTTTATATATACACATACAAAAGTGTATTTATGACCATAAATACAGACGAATCATAGCATTGTGAACTGTATACGTAATACTACTGTCGTCGCCGTTATTATTATTATTATTATTATTATTATTATTATTATTATTATTATTATTATTATTATTATTATTAATTTATATTGCGGTACGAATACATTTCAACACTGAAACCCCAGTATTGCAATTTCAACGCAAACTATATAGGTAATTTGCCGCATATTTTAATAATAATTTGACCGAAAGTTGGTGGGACCTCAGGCAGCAACAGTCTACAGTCAAATTAGTACGAACATACTCAGCAGATAATTTATTACATCCCCCGTTCTTTGTCTTCTGTTTTGTTGTTTGCTTAGTGGGTGTTTTTCATGTTCAAATGATTAACCACTCTTGTCTCAACTTAAGCCGGTAATGGACAAGTTTGTCAAAAACAACCTCTGCAGTGATCTTGAGAAATGCTCATTTACAGGCTAAGCGAAGAATATTTTTGAAAATTTACCGCTTGAATGACTGGCTCGGTAACCGAGCAAGTCATTCCAGTGGTAAATTAAAAAAAAATACTCTTCTTGATCTGCACTTGGGCACTGGCTAAACAGAACTTTGAATTTTGTTTTGACAGCTATGTGCACACAGTGCTTTCGCTTAAACGCGCCGCCTAGCATTATGACGGTTGAAAACCAAGTAACGGCAATTTTGTTAAGCCAGGATAAAACGAGGTAATAATAATAATAATAATAATAATAATAATAATAATAATCTTTATTTCAGGAGGGCACATCGTCAGTGGCCTGATGTTCCCGATGCCCTGAAACATATATACACTATGCACAATAATATATAATTATATACACTACATATATGGACAAATACAGAAATATAAAACAAATAGCACCAATAGCCACGCACGTACGTACCCAAGCACTGACCCACGCACGTATGCATACAGTGACGCACACACTTACACGCACACAAGCACGCACGCGCATATGTACGCACGCACGCACGCACGCACGCACGCACGCACGCACGCACGCACGCACGCACGCACACAGGGAGCCAGGCAACCAGGAAGGCAGGAAGACGCACATTCATGTAGGCAGACGGACAAGTGGACGGACGGGCGAGCGGGCGGGCAGGCAGTCTTATACTAGTTGCGAGTCGCAACAAACTTATAAATATTTTCTTTTTTTCTTCTTTCCTCATTATATTAAAATGACCTCAAACATTTTATTACAAACGCATTCTCTCTTCGAGGTAATTATAGGTAAGTGGTTGCATATTTTGGGAAACTAATTTGACCCGACCCTGTCGCCAATGGGAGCTACTGCGCCAACCAAATTAGCCTCAAAATAGTCAACATAATATTTATTAAATTTGTAAATCCATCAGGTTGAAGTTCACTTTATTTACACTCTAACCATTTAAGGGCATATGAAGATAAAATGTACGAAACGACTGTGGCGGTAGAGTATTAGCATTACAGTAAAATACATGTATATAATGTTTATAATTCTATGGTTCAATATTAGTAGTAGTAGTAGTAGTAGTAGTAGTAGTAGTAGTAGTAGTAGTAGTAGTAGTAGTAGCAGTAGCAGTATTAGTAGTAGTAGTAGTAGTAGTAGTAGTAGTAGTAGTAGTAGTAGTAGTAGTAATAGTAGTAGTAGTAGTAGTAGTAGTAGTGGTAGTAGTAGTAGTAGTAGCAGCAGCAGCAGCAGCAGAAGCAGCAGCAGTAGCAGTGGTAGTAATAGTGATAGCAATAGTAGAAGCCGACATTTTGTCGTTATAATTTAATAGTAATTATTTCATCATTACTTTAATTATCGTATTATCATTTCATCATTATCATGTTAGAATTGCATCATCAAAGACATCAAACAGATACAATTCGTATACTTGGTGGAGTTATTAATGTTCATGCCGGAGCTAAATGCGGTGTGGCTGTGAATGCGTGCCAGTAGTCGCGCATGTATGCGCGAGCGGGTGTGCGGATGTTCGTACCTACGCCAGTTAGTGCGTGCGTCCGTGCGAGGGGGGGGGGCGGGGGTGTTATAGGTGGAGGTGGGCGCGCTTGCGTGTGGTTTGGTGACTGATTAGCTATTGGTGTGTGTTTGATAACGAATTATGTATAGCCTCTACGGGCTAAACGATAAGTCAGCTTATATTCGCTGTTGTTGCATATGCAGATGGTCTTAAGACCTGGCCTCTAAGGTAATGATTTTAATGTGTCTAATACAATAGCAGAATAGGTATTATATTCAGCCAGTGGGTGTGTAATGTTTGTATCAATTTTTTGATCGCTAGCTTGGGGCTTTTCCAGGCACCAACTATATGGCTGCGCGTTTTGTCTTCTTTTCCACCAGAATCATAATATACACACTGATTTCCAGTAAAAAAAATACGTCATTTATTACGCATCTGATTGTGATGTCAGCCTACAAGTGGCTCACTCACACCCGTGAGCATGCACGTACACAGGGCAGGCTAGCATTTAAGTATAATATAATAAGAAATCTAACGCGTAGCAATCAAGCTTGATCTATAACCCTTTCAACAGCGACATTTCAGTATAAAATAGTCTGCATAGTGTTGCTTACAATATCTTAGAAATGTGTTACTGAATTTCGGGTTCTAAATGGCTTAAATTCATCATTACATCATTACATTACATTCAGCATTACACCAGGGCCGGATTTACTACGGAGGAGGCCCCTGGGGAGTAATCGGGGGAGGCCCTCTGTTGGGTGGCTTTCTCTCATAGACTAGGGGCAGGAGTCCTAGATACAGGAAATGGGAGCTTACCCACCTCCCACAGATTGCAGGTGTGGATACCGTTCCCGGAGAAAATTGAAAATTAGATGCTCTGAGAAGCCATTTAATGGCTTCTCACAGAATCTAATTTTCAATTTTCTCCGGGGAAGGCACCCCCCCCCCTGTCTGGGAGGTGGGCATGCTGCCATTTCCTGCAGTCTGAATAATAAGTAACATCCTTATTTTGCACATAATAATTCTCACTGATCAGTTCTTTTTACGCATTAGGCCGATATAATCTTGTTTTACAGCACAACAACACGTCTAGGTGGAGACCCCTATAGCAATTTGATTTTGCTGGAGGACCGTGGGCAACTGTCCTGTCTGCCCTGTCCTAAATCCGGCCCTGCCTTACATAAGAAATAAAGGGATATAACGGAACTAAATTATATAAAAACTAAACCTATACATCGACATTTTATCTCTAACACATCTTTCATATGTGATTACAGCCATCCGATGATGATTGAATCATTGGGAGGCAGGCGTGCGCGTAGTTTGCGTTTGCACACGTGTCCTGTCTTGCACGCGCACACTGCGCTTTAGGTTACACACACAGCTGAGCAGTATTGGTTTTGGTAAATGTAATATTAATTATATTAACAAAGAATCATTGACATATTTGCAATGTATTGCCTTTAAGTCATATTGCTCTTAATTCGATGGAACGCGTGTTGGCGGGCTGGAGCACACATTCCCGAAGAAAAGCCTGGCAAGGATCAACGACCGTTTGGAATCCTCAGGTGATGAGTCATGCATAGTCTTGTACCTTACCGATCTGCTCTACATCTCGTTATCAAGCAAATTGTGTTTTTGAAAGCATTTCTAAAATCACTATTAGCCGCAGCGTATATGATAGGATTAATAGCAGAGTTGCTGAATGCTAACCAGATCGCAAAGCCCGTCAGAATATAGTTTTGAGCGAATCTCTTCCACACTATCACCCACAACGTAATTGTAAAATATGGTAACCAACATGCAAGGAAAACTCCAATAATGATTGAGGCCGTGCGAATTGCTTTATGGTTGTATGTTTCTTTAGTGCTACGAATGTGTATCCGTTTGGAGTATACAATCTGTAACATGAAACCGTATAGTATAATAGTCACAAGAATTGGTAGAAAAAACAGTGCTATCGCGAGCGGTAAGGCCAGTTTATTATAGACTGCCATACTACAAATTAACAAGGCTTCATTGTAAAACAGTCCAACGAAATACATAGCAGGAAAGATTAAAGAAGACGCGACAAGCCAAGCCACTGCAATGAAAGTTGCAATTACCCTGCGAGTTATTCTTACTCTATATTTTAGCGGGTGCTTTAAAGCAATGAAGCGGTCAATTGCAATTAAAAGCACCATTAACATAGAAGCCGCACCACACGTATACTGGAATGATCTAAATAAAAAGCATAATGCCCATCCTAATGTCCATCTTCTTGTTAACTGATTGAACAACTCAAATGGCATGGACGTTACTCCCACGCCGAGGTCTGTCCAAGACAAGGCCATAATGAGTAGGTTAGAATTTGTCCTGAGCCGTTTGAATCGAAATACTGATATCTGAACAAGTAGATTATCAATGATAACCACACCTGTAATTAGTCCAAATACAATACCCAACGGGAGTGGCATGAGCTGGAGTGGTATTGCGGGACTGGGTGCATTAAGTGTTGTGTTATTCATCTTAATTCCTTAAGGCGCGTTAATAAATAAATAAGATTGAATTGTAAAGTACTTGAATTCGTACCGATTGCAGTAACTGGAACACAAACCTTCACTAATGTACTATGCGACGAAGAAGAACTCGAGGCTTATTACATACACCGATGCTGTTAAGCCATGCACTTATTATTAACTGCGGTGCTGTTAAACTGGAGACGTACCGTATTACTAACTGCGATGCTGTTAACGCGAAACCTTATAACTAACTGCGATTTTGTTAAAGTGTAGCCCTGTTACTAACTGCGATGTTGTTGAGCTATTCCGCATTTCGATGATGGTTCCACAGTTTTGTTGTTATCAGATAAACATATTTCTTTCTGACTTTTCGCAGAAATGAAGCTCGAGCTGTATTGCTAACAGCGATGGTGTTAAGCTGAATTCGTTTTATTAACTTGGATCACAAGTTATCAAGACGACGGAGAACAGTTTCACGTTCACTCTCTTAAAAAGTGTGGATTCCCCAACTATTATTTATATATTAACCAAGGAGGCAGCAATTGTCCTCATAGAAATTCAGATAATGGCATGATCATATGCTGGTCTGTCATGAAATATGCAGTGCATTCATCGCTGCTGGCCATTGCATTCGTCAACAGAGCGTGCCCCTCCCCTCGGGGTGGTAGAAGCTCATGTGATTAACGTTTTCCTTGTTCTAATACAGAATGCTAAGTCACAGGCGGGGTCTAACAACAACTGGAGCGAAGTCATGCGCATTGCTGTAATAAATAGTAGATGCCAAAATTAATGAATTTTGTCTTAATGTGTAAATCTGATTGCTATTTTAATCAGATTAATATGTTGATTGACGGAGTTGAAACTAATCTCCAATATCAGCAGTGGACCATGGACGGTGCCTAATATGATTCTTGAATAAATCATGAAATAATGATTTACTAGAGTGCCACCGACTAAGTTCATCGACTAGGTATAAGCATGTAAATATTGAATGAATGCGAAAGAATTGGTATGGAAGGTTTTTCACAGCATTTGACCCCGAACGTTGTCCTTTATAACATATCCCAAATCCGCAAAAATTCGTTGTGGTCAGAATCTGCTATAAGCAATCTAGCTAATTAGCATATTGACCATCGGATTTCATCGGAATGCATTTTTTGTGATTAAGCTGTTAACATAGTTATACGAGTACCAAAATTGGCATATATATATTTGTGATGTCCAAGCTTTCCATATAGTTCCGATGCTTTACGGAAACACCCGAGCATGCACGAGCATCATCAGTTTGGCCTCGGCAATCAACCTGTGTGGGCATACATGTATTGACTTCGTGTCTAACCAATCTAGTATTAATATTAAACCAGTTTAAGGCATAAATAGTAGTTAATAAATACAGTAAAGTACAAACAAAGGATTTGAGTAATAAGCAAAAACATAGAGACACAACAATGCCGACGAGGATATACGGATAAAAATGAACTACTGTGTGAAATTTCAAAAGTGAATACGATATTTTGTCAAACATTTAGTATCAGTTGCCTGGAAGTTGCCAATCTCACCATAGCCGGATTTAGCAGCAAGCTCAGCTCAGCTCATATTTCAGAGATATCTAAACTGAGATTGACCACAGAACATAAAACACCCGTCGCTGGTACTGCTGGTATCAGATAGAGCAATTAAGTTCATTAGTGGGAAATAACAACGCCGTTTATAAATGTCAAAGTACAGTACAGGAACACTCGTCTTAGTGACACCATCTTTGTGAACAATCGTCTTCGTGACACAATCTGTCTGAGCAATCGTCTTAGTGACACCATCTTAGTGAACAATCGTCTTAGTGACAACATCTTAGTGAACAATCGTCTTAGTGACACCATCTTAGTGAACAATCGTCTTAGTGACATCATCTTAGTGAACAATAGTCTTAGTGACATCATCTTAGTGAACAATAGTCTTAGTGACATCATCTTAGTGAACAATAGTCTTAGTGACATCATCTTAGTGAACAATAGTCTTAGTGACACAGTCTTTGTGAACAATCGTTTTAGTGACATCATCTTAGTGAGCAATAGTCTTAGTGACATCATCTTAGTGAACAATCGTCTTAGTGACACCATCTTAGTGAACAATCGTCTTAGTGACACCATCTTTGTGAACAATCGTCTTAGTGACACAGTCTTTGTGAACAATCGTATTCGTGACACCTATTAGTGAACAATCGTCTTAGTGACACAGTCTTTGTGAACAATCGTCTTAGTGAGAGCATCTTAGTGAACAATCGTCTTAGTGACACAGTCTTTGTGAACAATCGTTTTAGTGACATCATCTTAGTGAGCAATAGTCTTAGTGACATCATCTTAGTGAACAATCGTCTTAGTGACACCATCTTAGTGAACAATCGTCTTAGTGACACCATCTTTGTGAACAATCGTCTTAGTGACACAGTCTTTGTGAACAATCGTCTTCGTGACACCTATTAGTGAACAATCGTCTTAGTGACACAGTCTTTGTGAACAATCGTCTTAGTGACATCATCTTAGTGAGCAATCGTCTTAGTGACACAGTCTTTGTGAACAATCGTCTTAATGACACCATCTTTATGAACAATCGTCTTAGTGATAATATCTTCGTGATCAATCGTCTTAGTGACACCATCTTCGTGATCAATCATCTTAGTGATAATATCTTCGTGATCAATCATCTTAGTGACAATATTTTCGTGATCAATCGTCTTGGTGACAATATCTTCGTGATCAATCGTCTTAGTGACAATAGCTTCGTGATCAATCGTCTTAGTGACCATATTTTCGTGGACAATCATTTTAGTGACAATATGTTCGTGATCGATCGTCTTAGGGACAAGATCTTCGTGAGCAACCGTCTAAGTGACAACATCTTCGTGAACAAACGTCTTAGTGACAAGATCTTCGTGATCAACCGTCTTAGTGGCAATGTCTTAGTGGGTACGCGTCAGAAGGATCGTGTGTTTTAGTGACCGCATCTCTTTTATGTGAACATCAAATGTGCTTTATATACGTGTCTTATACAAATCCACTGGCACGGATTACGTTGGGGCCCTCCTGTGGATATGTGTTTCATATGTGTTAATTCCGTGTGAATATCACAGGCATTTTATATGTTTTAATACCTAATATAATTTATCCTAATTCCTTATATCTATATACAAATTATTGCCTTTGCTTTAACAGCTGTAAGTGTGCCAATTGTAAACATTAAAACTGAAAGAAGGAAGCGAATGTGATGTCCAAGCTTTCCATATAGTTCCGATGCCTTATTGAAATTCCCGAGCATGCACGAGCATCATCAGTTGAGCCCCGGCAATCAACCTGTGTGGACATACATGTATTGACTTCGTGTCTAACCAATTTAGTATTAATATTAAACCAGTTTGTAGGATAATTAGTAGTTAATAAATACAGTAAAGTACAAACAAAGGTGTTGAGTAAGAAGCAAGTGCATAGAGACACAAGAATATTTACCTTCCTTGTGGGAGCTGCTGAGAAAAAACCATTAGCAACCTGAAAACCCAACACCATTTTTCAAGATGGCCTCCAGTGATAACCTAAAATAACGTTGTGCCATAAAATGTGAACAAGTTGTTTAATTTGAATGATTTAACTGACTATTTCAATATATTTCATTACACAGAAACAGATTATATAACTACGAAGCGTCTGCCACGATCCTCAAGCAAAAATCCAAGACAGTATAACAGTTTTCAAAATTTAGTTGCAAAATATTCATTCAATACCTACAAACACATTATCTTGACAATTCCTGCCACATGCATACACATATCACATACAATTCACGCACACAATCACACAAGATCCACATCCAAATCACACACAATTCACACATAAACCACACACAATTCACATACAAATCACACACACATCACACACAATTCACATACACATTACACACAATTCACATCATTAATAGCATCACCTATTACATGCACACATAGAACACATAACATTTAACAGGTGTACCGACAATGTACTATTACATTATTGATGTTAACGTTCTTTAATTAAAAAGTAGAAACTGCATTAAAATACGGCATGAGTTATTGTTGAGTAACGCTCAAACACAACTCTAAACTGACGAGGCAACGCATGCAAAATGCGCCACGGTACGCTGACACAACTGTAAAACTGACTGTTCATATAATTCTTTGCGTTTCTATGTATAGAAAAGAATTATTGTCTCTACGTTTGAGCATTTGCCGGCGCAAGAGAATGAGATTGGCCCCATGTATTCAATGTGTGTGGTGTCACACAGGTACTGGTCATTCTAGCGTCAGCTGTAAACAGCGAAACGGTGATAGATCCGTGTGCTAAGTACAAGGACAGTGATGATCTGTTCATAGTTAGGGATTTGGCTAATATCCAAAGTTTTTGTGTTTTTAAAGATGTAACGAGCTTAGTAATTTGAAATGTAACGACGTTATTATATTCATTGACCATTTGTCCATCAGAATTACAAAGAGTAAGACTGATCAATTTAGGGGAGGTGATTGGGTGTTAATTTCGATGCTGGTTTCCCTGGCCTGACCCTACAATATGTTAATCGAGTATATTAGGCTGACATGCATCGATATATCGATTGCCATGTTTCTGTTTCGGACTATTGTTAGGTTATGGGGTGCTTGTATTCTTTCTCATAGAGAGAAGGGTTTGAGTTATTTACGGGCGAGGGAAGCGGTCCTAGCGAGGTTGAGGGAGATTATTCCTCGTGCCAATCTTGGTCTTCATTCTTGGCATGCCGGCTGAGCGACCACAGCTGCTAATGCCAGATAGATGTTGGAAGTGGCATGGAAGATAAAGAAGCGAGTTTCTATATACACTATTCGAAATCATATACTTTAAACATAACACATGTATACATACGCCGTTCAAAATTCAGTCAGTTAAACGGATGGTATATCACAAACATTTAAACAATGTACACCTGGCGTACTTTCAAAGAAAGTGGCAATCACTGACAACCAAGCTTGCCCGTCACTTTGCAGTTCACTCCCAAAGGCATCACTCATACTAAGAGTCTGTGTTGCCACAAAGACACTCACAGTTATTCCAAGCGCCAACACTCCGTACACATGCCTAGTTATTTACATCTAAACGTGCAGCATAATTTTAAGAAATCACTCCTCTAACATTTTGTTCGTAATTCCGATCGTGACAGCGTCTAGGTTGCTGTTTTTTTAAATCCTTTCCGAGCTTCTTGGTAGAGAAAGTGCATGGTGTGTAAGAACAGTGGTATGCTCTTACATTAGTAGTCAACCACGTCATGCCGATGGATTAACAGTGTTGATCCTCGCTACATACCCAACTATAATCTATTTCTTAGACAATAAACGTGATACAACTAACCAAATTGGTACGTATGTTCCCCTTGTGGAAGCTGTTGGGAAAATACGTTGCAACTTGAAAATTCAATATGGCCGTTATTTGTTCATGATGGCTGCCAGTGATAGCCTAAAATAACTTTTTGCCGTAGAATTTGAATGAGTTGTCTGATTTGAATGATTTAACTAGCTACTTCAATATCCATGTCTACGCAGAAACGCAGATATATGTAGCTACGAAACATCTAAGATGCTTATTTCTATTATTTCTGAGCTTCTTCGTGGAAAAGCATATTTTTTGTGCTGGAGCCTAATAATGTAAGCATTTCATTTGGTCGGTGGTGCCTGGGGTTTAATGATAATAGGTATTTCATTGCATTAGTAGTCAGCCAAGCCATTTAGATTAAGAGCTGTGATTCTCGCTACCTAGCTAACTATTTCTTAGACCATAAAATCGGTGTCATATCAGGTATCTAGTGTTTCAAGGATACATATAGCTAGAAGTCCAAGACAAAAATGTAACCGCTATCAAAGGTACCACAGGTGTTGTTGAGTAGGGAATTAATAGTTCTAAGAACAGCTGCAAAACTGTTCAGCCATGTTTAAAAACAACAGCCAACCGTTTTAGAGTGGCCGCTGCCCATGGCTGCCGCTTCCCACAGACAGCTGCTCCTAAAACACCCGCTAGCAGTTTCAGAATAACTACCACCGATAGCTGCTATTTTAGAACAATTTACGAACAGCTGCCAAACAGTCGCCACCTGCAGTCACTACCCCAAAACAGCAGCAATGGGCCGTAGCTATCTCGCGCCCATAGCCGCCGTCCCAAGACTGTCTGAACCGGCTGATTCCCAGCCATGGGTACCATCCACTCCAAAACAGCTGGCTGCTGTTTTAGAAACTGGACGAACTGTTCTGCAGCCATCCTGCAGCTGTTCTAGAACCGCCAATACCCTACTACTCGTGAATAAGTAAAGAACCAACAGGCCATAGCAACCGCAAAACAGCAGCAAACATCCCAACAGTCCCAACACAGCCGCCAGCAGAGCCGCACCCTAGCTGTCGCTTCAAAACAGTTCAAACAGTCTCAAATAGCCGCCAGAAGTCTCAAAACAGCCGCCCACCAAAAGCAGCTGTTTCAGCACAGTCCAACCCGTATCAAAATATCCTCCAGCCATAGAACCGTTGCTCCATGGGCAGCACCTGTCTCCCATTATCCCTACGCATTTCAAAAGATTCGGGAGGTTTAAGATCATCATCTGGGCTATGACTTCACAACAGGCTGTCCTGTTTAATTCACCTCTCACCAACCTTCCGACAGCAATACAAAGCCAGTGTTATAAATCTACGTGCGTGTGCGTGGAATGTATGACGTGGAATGTATGACGTGTATAATGCAGTGTGGGATTTCGCCTAATCTATCACATCTCACGAGTCTAATCTTCTAGAAGGCTGCTGTCATCACTATATATATATATACCCCGTTATGTGCATACTCCAGCCTTTCTAATAAAGACCCACCTGAGAAGATGTCGCCGGCGCAGCTGACACCTGTCCAGCCCAGGGGCACAATAATAACAAAATTAAATAATATCTTCTTAAACAACTGTTCATATAATCTAAATTGATTAATTAATTTGAAACAGACAGTTTTCGCACAGGAGTCAAATTCTGATTTATTTATTGGGAGAAATGAAACGGGTAAAACAACGTTCTGTATATATTATACGGCATAGCTATATGGATGTGTGAATTCATACCTTATTATTTATTTAGCTATAGGGAATGTAGAGAGATATACATTTTAACACACAAATAGGCTATCTCTCAGCATTCTGATAATGTGCCTATATTAAGTATAGATGTGTATAGAGACAGGCTGGATTTTTTTTGGTCTATTTAGAGTGATTTTTAAAGGCCGAGCATCTCACTAAATATGTGTTAATAAATAAATAAACATGTTTGAAAACTGGTAAGACATGGATGGTCCCCCTTTGCGTCGAATAGCAGATCGACTAAGGGGAATAGTTCATGCAGGTCCATCCTCCCATCCCCAAAGTCACGGCTACGGCAATACAGTACCAGAAACAAGCACGTTGCAGGTTCGGGGATGAGAAGAACTCCAGCCATAGATAATACACAAGGATACCAATTTTACGCACACATTCTACACACTCATACTCAACATATTGCGGATCCTTCACAGCATCACTCAACTCGAATTCAGATCCAAGTTCCACGATCTGGCTAAAAATGTGGTCAACCTGACTCAGCCTGATAACATCAACCAGGACTTCCCATCGAAAGAGGCCACACAACCCTACTTCACAGCCCTCTTTACACCAGAAGACCACATAAAACAACACCCAGTTGAAATAGGCACCCCAGCCAGCCACCATAAACGACCCTAACCACTCACTCACATATGCTATATCTAGGGAGGAATTCGACAGCCCCCTCCGACATGAAATGCTCTGCTTGTAGGGCTAGATGAGGTAAGAGCATTGCCCCTTGTACATTACACATTACAACCAATTCCAAATTACACAAGTCACTCAAGATTCAAAATTATTTATTTTCACATTTAGTCATCATTGTCAGAAATTATAACAGGCAGTCCACCAAAGGCAATCCTATGAAGTGGTGGACTCCTAACATATAAATATTAATTGCGAAACATAGTATGACATAGATAATATGATGTAGCATAAACAGACATATAGTCCATGAAATTACATGAACAGTAGGTATATACATGTAGGAAGTAGAGGTGGGGCGTGCTGGCCCCCTTTTTCACACCTTTTTACTTTTGTTCTTTCCTTTAATAAATCACGTGACTCATGGCATCCAAGGATGTGAGCTTAAGGGTAATTAGTGTAATGCTGATTGACAAGGGCTAAAGCATAGTGTAAGGATGATTGACAGGGTACATGACTTTTCCTGGAAACTCATTCTATCACGAAGCCACACACCTCGTTAAATCATGTGTCTCCTGACATCCAATGAGGTGAGTTAAAGGTTAATTAGCCAAATGATTGACAAGGGTTAATGCATAGCATAATGATTATTGACCATCTTTTTCGTGACTCTGAGAACTCAGTCAATCATGGGAGATTAATTATAAATGGTCAATCTATTGCACACGGCCAATTGCCGAGTGTTTGTGGAAGATGACTCGGTTGTTCTAATGGGTTGATCATTAAACTTCTAAACCTCTGCTCTTTTTAGCCATGACAATGTACAAGGGTCAATATATTGCATACGGTCAATCGTCTAGTTATTACTCTAACTTGTTAAAATTATCTAGTTGAGCTTTAAGACAACTCTGACTGCATGTAACGATAATCAGAGTTATACAAAGTTCAGTGAATATTCAATGGAGTTAGGTTAATAACTACTGATTACATTTTTAACCCACCTGAGTGGCCACGTAATATTGGTAAAAGATTCCAGCCTAAGTTGACTCAGTGCCGTTGGACGGGGTATAGGAGATGGATCAATTAAAACAATATGAGTCATTTCATATTTCACAATTTTTTAATAAAATAAAGTTTCAGTAAATATACAGACGATAAAAGATACAGATGATAAATATACAGATGATAAATATAAAGTCGATAAATATATATATATATACGAATAATGCAGATGAATAAGGGAAAATATAAAAAAGGAATTATGTGCTAAACAAATACAAACAATAACTCAGCCAAAATATAAAATGTACAAATGCTTTTGAGCTGGATTCAACGAATTGTAAAATTAATCAATAGCCACAGAGAATGATACGATTAAGGTATTACACAAAAATAATTTTATAGCTATTGTTTAAATTAATTTGAGAATGATCTAAGCGATACTGAACCCCTAACAGGTTGGGTGTAAAGATAGGGTAGGGATTTTTACAGAGGTAGGGTTTGGAGATATTAATTTTCAATATGTGGGAGGGTGTGCAGGGTAGATTTTAAATAGGGTTAAATAATGTTTTAAAACTGGCTCAACGTGTGATTATACCATAATTTACTCGAGTTCTGCCCTCAGCCCACCACCCTATAACTATGTATCGCCCTCCACACATTGTTAACTGATAATAATAAAGCAGAAGATTACTTACTCCCCCTCGATGAAGGGTATGCTAGTAATCTTCTACGTTATGGGTTAGCGTATTATACATCATACAAAGGTGACATCTCAACCACCCCACCACCTATCTTCCCTAACCCATTCACTCGCACTCAGACCCCACATACCCAACAGGTTATGCTCGATACCCCCATCCTCCCCCACTCCAAATACACACCCCTCAACTTTCCCACCCCACAGGCTATTGAAAATTTGATCCTAGGGATACCCTGAAAGCCACACTGTTTAATATAAGTCATTAAAAATGTTCCTTTTTTTAAAGTAAATCCGAAACGTTTCTCAGTATCCTTACTAAAGTCTATGATCTTTATTTCTACTGATAATATTGGGATACGGTAGCGAACGTTTCAAGATTATGATCTTTGACCGTGGCTAACAGAGTATCAAACCCCAACCTCTTATTCCTGTAATTTATAGTCAAGGCCTTAATTTTGCAGACATTCTTGATATACCGGTCTATGCGTCTAGCTGTCTGTATGCGTAACTCTTCAGGCCTGTACTGACAAACTCAGTTATTTCACTGTGGGTATGGACTTCATTCATGAAATAACCGAGTCTGTTGTGGTAAACGGGAATTAACGAGGTTTAACCTTTTCTTTAACGTACACAATGGAATCCGTACCATGCTTACAGCTACTATACTTTGTAGTAAATGCATGACTCATGACACACACAGTGCTCACAACATTGGTGCGATTATCTGAGGGCACGAATTGGTTCAACTCATGATAGCACATTAACAGAGTGCTGTCATTACATACACGGATCTCATTGATAGAAATCGTTCTATCTGTCAGCAACTTCAACATGGCACTATACGAATTGACGTATTCGTGCTTAGGGTAGGGGGTAAGTACAAAATAATCCCACCAAGAATTCAGCAGCTGTTTTGCCATGCTTTTAAGGCACTTATTTTGAATGATCATAGCTGTATCTAATTTAATCCCTTAACGTTCAAAATATTCCAGAACATACACGTCTTTCTGTGCATCAGTGACCACATCCTCGGGATACCCAGTTGCTTTTTGTTTAATTCTCTAAACGTTTTTGATGTATCCCTTGAAAAGTGTATCAGTATGCTCTTCGTAGCATCATATCTCGATAAACCCTAAGATACAGTACCCGCTATTTACCGCCCCCATCAACTCCACAGACATCCATACATTGTGTAGAGCTCGCGTGCTATCGCTATGAATACATTCAGTACTCTGCAAATCGTGAGCGCATTTACTGCACAATGGAAAGAACAAACGTTTGTTACATCTGTATGGGAGGACAGGAAAGAATAAATCTTTAGGAGGCAAACAGATACACCTTATCAGGCCGAAGTAAGACCATAACACCGCTACCAGTTTAAAATCACTAATGATTACTTCCGGTTCGCCTAGAGGGTACTCACGGGTTATACACACGTGAGGATATAGCAAAGTGATATCCATATATGGTATATACTCATCTGCAGTGGCCTGTGTATGCAAACGTATGGCATTGGTGTATCCACAGTAGAGGTGTTCATCGCACATGATAAGGGGTTCATGATATGTTCTAGTGTTTAGAACAACATTAATGCTAGTGTCGTTAAGCCTCTGCACCTTAAAATCACAAACCCACATTTCAACTACCTTCAAACCCATTCATCTAAGCTCGCTAGATTTAGAAAGCGTCTTCTGATACCCTTCTTCTAAAGTTAAAACAGGCTAAAAATGACTTGCTAGTCATATGCTTACTAGACAGACATTTCAGACACGCATGTACATAACCATCATAGTACTCAAAGTACTTGTCCATATCGGGGTAGTAACCACCCAGCAATCTGTTACACACCTTGGTTTCGCCGCCAGATAGAGCGTGTTCAATGAATGTGCTCTTAGAATTAGCAAGGCAATCTAGCCACGCTTCTACCTAGTAACGATTCTTGTTACATAGGTTAACGTACCATTTAACAGGCGGGGCTACTAGCTTATGATCATTTAAGTAGTTAGCCTTAAATACCTTATTACATAATAACACTAACATTATAGATGCCACAAAAGGTGGTATCCCTGTTTCATGGATGAACATTTCATGAAACTTACCGCAAGCCATCCGTATTGTTGTGTCGTTCACTGTATTGGACCTTCCCAGTTTTAGCTATGCGCCGCCCATCTCTTTCTAAGCCCCGCGCACATCTCGCTCATCCTGGGATCGATCGATTCCTGAGCGTCCTACTATCAATTTCCAGAAAACTATACATGGCAGATGTTAAATATTTTGAAACAAATTTAACTGGCTGCTCTTGTTTGTTGCCTATGCTTTCAAAATATTCAATAGCATGTTTATTAAATGGTAAAAACATACAATTCGTATACCAACGCTTAGTCCGTCTTAAATTAAGCGTTCGTAACGTAATTATCTACGCCATTCGTTACGTCATTGGATATGACGTAATCCTACACGTCACGTAGTTGATTATTACATCATATGATGGATGGATAAAGCGAAAAGTTCCATTACAGCGTACAATTTCTCAACACAATAAATATACACTTTCTAACCCTTTCCTGACGAAGTTGGCCAAAACCGGCCTCTACAATGGCCTCGGGGTATGTTCATTTGGAGACCAAAACTATTTTTGAAATTTTACTACTGGAATGACTGGCTCGATAATTGAGCCAGTCATTCCAGTGTTAAATTTTCAAAACTAGTATTCTATTGATCTGCAAATAGACTGATAATAAGCACATAATTTGATTTTCTTGCCAAAATTTAGCCATTACAGAATTGTTGGTGTTTTTGGTGTTTCGGTTTCAAAAGGTTGACAGCATGTATCTACGAGTATTGTATTCTGTGGCTGTAGCAGTAGAAACATCCTACATCTGCAGTCAGTCCTTCTTCGCATTTGTCCACTGTGTCTTGTCCTCAACCGAAATCTTTCATTTCCTCAGGTCCATTCTTGGCTTGAGTGTACCAAGTCCTCGTAGGACGCTTAGCAGATTTATGCAATGACGTCCTCTCATAGTAAACAGCGGGAAGGAGTAAAATGGGCACTGCTGTTTTTGAAAACTTATTCTGAACTTAAAACATTTAAAAACATGTGACATATGAGAATGTGAAATAAGTTCGGACTAAACATTCAAAATTTGATCGATCGACTATTCGATTATCGAGTTTACGCCTCCATGCAGTTAACCTGAGACTGCCCTAGAGAGAATTCCCATATTGGAAACACTATATTCCTTCCTAGTGGGCGATCGTGCACCGCCTGGCCAAGCAGGTGTGGAGGCAAAACACACACTTGGTATATACAGAGCCTTAATGCAGGCATCCTGTTTAATGTGTGTTATTGGGGTTCAGCCTCTGAACACGTGTCGCAACAAAGAAACAAAGTATACGAGAGTTTTCTAGTCTGCATCAAAATTCGATCTTCGTAAATTTAATTGTGGACAATGCCACAATGTCACAATCATTACGTCACAATGTGTTCCATATAGACCGTCATCACATCTTAAACAGTCCGATACGTCGTATGAATTGTATGTCTTTGTAATTGTTTGCTATTTAATAAACATGTGGTTGCATATTTTGAAACTAATTTGACTGGGTGCTGTTGCTACCATAGGCAGCAACAGCACCCAGTCAAATTAGTTTCAAAATATTCAACAGCTTACTTTCTTGAAATCGATAGTCAAGGAGTTCTGAGATCCATCGATCCCAAGACGAGCGAGGTGTGGGTGGAACTTAGCTAGAGATGTGCGGGGCATAGCTAAAACCAGATAGGTCCATTACACCGACGGAACGGTCCTAGTCAGATAGCAAGAAGCACGACATCGACGAGGATGTCGCGAGAGTATTTTGAATCCTTTACTACGTCATGATCAACTACGTCACATGTAGGTCAACGTCAAAATCAATAACGTTATAATTAACGATGTAGTCCGTCTTAAACTGTTAATAATTAAGTCTGACAAGTTGTATGGCTTGAATGTCTTTACTATTTAATACAACTTGTGTTGACTATTTTGAATCTAATTTGACTGGGTGCTATTGCTGCCATTGGCAGCAAGAGCACCTAGTCAAATAAGCTTCAAAATACTCAACAGCTTACCTGTATAGTTTTCTGGAAATTGAAATTCAGTGAGTGCATGAATTGATTGATCCTGACATGGCCAACGCGTGTGTAAGGCAGCAACAGCGCCCAGTCAAATTAGTTTCAACATATTCAACAGCATGTTTATTAAATAGCATCGAATTACAAAATACAATTCATGCAACGTGTGTGAGTATTTGAGATTTGATGGTGGTCTATATGGAACCATGTGTGACGCAATGATTGTGCCATCATCATACACGTGCTGAGCTGATTATGACGTCATACGAGATCAGATGATGGGTGGATACTCTGGAAAGGTGAATTTTCGATGGAAGCCCTGCTATGTTTTTCGACTGGCACCCTCGCCTTGACATTGAAAAGAAAATGGTTACTCATTGGTTGTTGATTAATGGATCTCAATAAAACTTGAAAGGTATATTGTATGGGCAAGGCCCATGAGAGAAATTATGAGCCCGGTCTGCATTCCAGCAGGTCGGAATTGAAAGAACTAATACAACATCGTGCAGTTCCCCTCCCCAACCTTAACAAAGAGAGCCCTACTATTCGGAGCATCCATCTTAATCGGATTAATATGGCCCTCGTCCAGATATATATGTCGCCTGTTTCCCTGGCGTCAACTGATTCATGCTAGACGCCGTGTACGACGACATATGAGCAGTCCCCCGCCTGAGAAAATCATAGTTAACATAGGAATTAATATTATTATCTGGCAGCATGCACGACTATGAACGATTTTCAACTTTGCTCGAATGAGCCCCGTGCCAAATTTCCAAATTCACAATTATAATTTGCCTTGGTAATTACTCAAACAAACTAACTCCGGACAAGAGAAGCACTATCTATGGGTTGTTAAACTCTGCTATGCCAAAGTATCTAGGTCCAACATTCAGACAATGAAGATATTCCAGCATCCCAGTTTGAAGTATGCCATGACAAAACCTACTGAACAAGGGAAACAGCTAATGCAAGCTACACTACACTCATTGGCTATAATCAGCAGGTTTAAACACCATTTCTGACAAGGCTATAAACACCCAGGTACTGGTTTTGGCTTTTCGTACTAATATTGCCAATCTCACTGATTCACATTTATGCGATATGGAAAACTCACTTTTATCAATTGGTCGTTCATTTGTTCCAACACCGAAACCAAAATCTGATTCAGATGTACATCTGGACAATGGTGTCATGGGATATATACTGCGCATTGCCCCTGTCATACAAATTAGCAGTTAAGGTCAATATACCAACAGCCACGAAAAAAGGTGTATTCCCATACATGAAAGTAACACAGATAGTGGTGTATTCCACTTTCGCCTACGTTCCACCTTTGCTTACGGTAAATTTTGGGAAACTAGCGTAGGCGAAAGTAGAATAGTGTGCGGTAGGATTAAGGGGTTATAGGAGGTGTGAACTTGGTCGCTCATTGTGTTGGGAAAAAGGAAAAATAACACAAACACTTAGCAATAATTGTAATAATTTTTAGATAGCCATTACATGTATGCTCTCGGTTTATATAAGCAAGTGAGCAAGTGATCATTTGACGTAATAAAAGTAATCTGGCGTATAAGGTTTCAAACCTCATCATTGATCAGTATTAAACAGAGATGCATCAAACGTTCGATTTTGATAAAAGGATGAGCATTTATCAGCTGGAAAAAAATTAATAATTATTTATGTTTTGAACTCAGGTGATAACACTTGTCATAGAGCACTCTTAACCCACCCCCATTGAAGTTCCCGCCGTCAAGACAATAGCTTAACTCCGCACAATAGATCTCACGTATTCCCCCCCCCCTCACTCGTAGGCGAAAGTGCATGTAGGCAAATGTGGAACGTATGCGAAAGTGGAATAAACCCAGATAGTATATATCCTGCACGCTGGTCCCAGAAGAAAGTAGATACCTGAGCTATTTCTCTGCAAACCTGACATTATAGGAATCACAATTATTAACCCCACATGTGTCAACAGCGCCTAACAGCACTCAATAAACTACTTATATCAATTATTCGTTTTAATGGTCATCATTCTTCAAGTCATTTAAATGTTAGAAGAATATTTTTTTATAAATTTACCACTGGAATTTTGGCCTGCTTGACCATCAAACTGGTAACGTTAAAGACTAGTTAAATTTGTGCTTAGGCAGTGCCCATTTGAAGGCCAAGAAAAGAGCATCTTTGAAAATTTACCACTGGAATGACTGGCTCAGTTACCTAAAAACATTCAGTACTAAATTTACAAAAATAATCTCCTAAAATTGAAATATCTTGACAAATATTGACCATCAAAATGTCTAATTGATATATCAAGTGGTATTTTGAGCACTTTGAGGTTAATAGAGCGATAAGCTATCATAAATAAACAATTAAGCACACAAGACACCTCAGCAATACGGATCTTAAAGCCTACTGGAAGATAATTAAACCAAGCGACCCTGAATTTGACAAATGTCGGCTAGGCATTGACGCGAAACAAACGAACAAAGAATCCATCCAGACATATGTAAAGGTGACGCACATTCGGGTCACGAATATAGCACCTTAAAGCAAAACATTACGGAAGAAGAAATTATCAAAGTTATCCAAAATCTTTAAAATGGTAAATCAGGCGCCTCTGGCGATATTCTGAACAAATGTATTAAATCGACCAAGCATATTATGACACCAAATATACTGTCACTCATTTAATAATAACGTAGACCACGGCCATGTACCAGAGGATTGGACTGAGGAATTGATCCTGCTAATTTAGAAACGAAAATTAACTATAAATGACCCAACAAATTATAGACCCAGTACGCTGGGTAGTTGGCTAGAAAGACTTTTCACACCCATCCTAAGCACAAGAATTAACAAATATATTGATTCCAAAAAAGTTTGAAATGAAGATGGTTTCATAAAAGGCTATTCTACGTCTGACCATATCTTCAGTCTCCATTCACTACCACAGATATGCGTCAATACAAGGAGATACCGAGATTGTATCGACTTGAAAATGTCTCGATACTATTTGGAGGCAGGTTTTGTGGGCAAATTATTGCAAAATAATATAAATAGTAAAGCCATACATGTAATAATAAATATGTATAGTAATATTAAATCTAGGAAACTATTAAATAAAACTACGTCTGATACATTCATTTGTAAATAGGGTGTACGGCAAGGAAAACATTTGTCCCCTGTACTTTCATCCTGTATATAAATTATCCTTTCGAGTATTTAGAAAACAGATTTCCAAAGCGATAGACCTAAATGGCGACACTACTATATTATCTTAACTTTAGCATTGCTTTAATCAGATGATACAATCCTAATGACAGAAATATGAAGGAATTACAAACCATATTAGACAAATTGGTGTAGGAAATGGAACCAGAACATAAATAGGAGCCTATAAAAAGACTACATTATAATCTTTGGATGATTTATGAGACTCATAAGGATATTGAACTTCACTATGGAACATAGGTAAATCGAAATTGTCAACACATACACATATCATGGAATATGTCTATAATATGCAAGCAACTCTAACTTTACAGACGCCATAAACATCTAAGAGATCAATGCCGTAAAACCATATTCTGTCTTTTATAGTGCATTACTAACTTGGATATAATGATAGACTGTAAATTCATGTTGTTCGATGCAACTATGTCGCCAACAGCTAAATATGCGAGTGCATATGTGGATTTGACAATAGTAATATATTAGAACTTAACCACTTAGAATTCCACAAATGCATATTGAAAGTTAAAAGGAACTATGCCATCATTCATGTTATGCGGAAACCTAGGCAGATACCCCCATTCAGATACAACATGAATGCTGCATGGTAACATTTTGGCCATCATTTGTGACAATAAATATACAGTAGACGGGGTAACGCATACTTGGGCAAAAGTATAGAGACATCACTACAGGTGTCAGACATCTCTGAGCAACACAAACGGTAATATGCGATAAGAAAAAATACAATTAGAGTTATTAAACAGCGATTACATAGATCAGATCATACAGCAATGGGTAAATTATATACAATATTGAAGGCAGAGTTCTCTCTAGAAGCGTACCTCCTTAAACTAACTGGCAATACCAGGATAACAATCGCTAAATTGAGAACGTCAAACAACAGGTTACAGCTAGAAATAGGTAGTTGAACCAACATCTCTAGATCAAACAAGAAATGTGATCTTTGCAGACATGATGATATGGGGATGGATTCCCCTGTATTCTCCTGTGTGACCATCTTGCTGACTCCCGTAAGCTATTCTTCCGAAACATTATATTACGTCAACAAACCACTTTAAATTCCAACAATTACTTTCTTCAGGTACGAGCAACTTGCTTCAAAGGTTTTGACGTCCTATTAATCGAATATTGGTGAAGTTTACGGGAAATAACTCTAAATTGGCCATGATTATGATAGGTACACTGAGCGTGAAATACATTGGGATGTTGGGAATCTCGTGTTCGCTTCAGTTATTCGAGTTTGATATTTAACCCGTTGTCACTCTTATACGCGCAGCATGATGTGCGGTAGTGTCACGTGTCTGACATTAATCCTTGTCTAAGAATGGGCTGACGTCGAATGGCATGGTGACCCTGTTTTGCGACCCATCTCTTTCGCTGTTTTCTAAACTATATCAGCTGTCAAGAAATCAATTATTCTGGAGGGGGTATCCAACAAACAGTCCATCCCATGCCACCCCATTACTGATGCTGGTATCACTCACACCTTCTTCAGTGTATCTGCGCGTGCATTCCTCATCGCTGATAGTGCAGGTTACTGGGCATATACTGTATCAATAGCAGGCGAATAATATCCGGTACTTGTACAATACCAGCGCAGCAATCTGCGTTATAAGATACGTGTTAAAAACGAACTATGTACGTGGACAACAACCCACGCATCAACGATGACAAAGGTTACTTATAAAAGCAACCTCTCCACACACATTTCAACAGGTTATAAAGAGGCAGCATACTCAATCAAGCGACAGAGGTAAGTCTAACCAAAGTATTTGCTCATAGATAACATTTTATTTTAAAGCTTGCTCAATATATAATAATAACGTAAAAATAGCATTTCCTCTCTCAATGTTTAACATGTGACTTAGTGTTTGTATTTGCATAGATTGTATACTATTAGTCTCTATAAAAATGTGTGCTAGCTTCATATGTCTACTCCGCTGTTTTGACCAATGCTCTGTCTGGTAAAAATATAATTTCTGAAAGCAAAGGAAAAAGAATATCCCATTGGACACAATGCAAAATATTTGATGCTGTTGTCGCCTTTTATTTAAGTTTATTCGGTAACATTTTCAGAAGTGCACGAAACATATATACATGAAATATACATATAATGGCTGTTACATATCTGATACACATTATTAAATTTTATAGGTTTTTCTGTATTTCAATGATCAGTCTCTCCGACAATTATAATGATGGAGTTGCAGTGTGTGCACAAGGGTTGCTCGGCTAATACTAATAGTTTCATCGATCTCATTGATTTATATTCCGATTAACTTTGAGGTTTTGAAAAGAATACAGACATAATAGAAAGATGCCAATTATAATTATAGAAATGTATTCGGCTGGTGAAAAATAGCACACGAAATGCTATAATTTGTATAATAATACCGCATATATTGTAGCTCTTCTGTCATAACGTTGTTTGTAATTATTATTAATATAGCGTGCACTATCGCATAGTAACGCAATTGTACATGGCGATTAATGTGAGTGTATGAACTCAAATGAAAGTAAACATCGCTTGACGTCATTATCGGGCTTCAAATACTCTATAACAGCTCACCCCTGACGTCATCGTCTGGCCTCAAATACACCATAACGGCCCGCCTATGACGTCATTGACGATCTCAAATACGCAATAGCGCCCTCCACCATTCGTTCTTCAGAAATCGCCCGACTACCATAGGAGATCGAGAAAAGTATCAGTACGTAGTTAGCATCTCATGTTTAGAACGAAGCCGCCCGTTACATAATCTGGCTACACGGAATCCCCGGTAATCGTTTCTATAGAAATCACGTGATCCATGACAGTATTTTGGCAGCTGCAGCCGGCGTTTAATTTGATCAGAAAGTTAAAGTTAATTTACGAAATGGATAAGCCGTGCGAAGAAATTATCACATTTGATTTAAATTTCGATGTTCCTGTCATCAGTGTGGATAGTGGTGATGAGGAAGACAATACTAGAAATAGTCAGAACTCGGAACTAAATGATCGTCAACTTGACGATACGGTAACCGAATCTAAATCAAGCGTTCTACAAACTGGGGTGCGAAGTTTCGTGAGTGGTGTGACAAACGAAACAAGGTAATCGATTTAGACAGCATTGACGTCCAGGAGCTGAGCATGGAATTACGTAAATTCCACGCCGATGTGAAAGGCAAGAATGGCCAAACGTTAGCCCCTAGTGCTTTGACGGGAATTCGTGCAGCGATGCATCGGCATTTAGCATCACCGCCCCTGTCTCGTAACATCAACATTATCAATGACAAGGAATTCACGACCGCAAACCAAATGTTCACAGCAAAATGCAAACTGTATTATAACGTGGCCATCAAAAACCAAAGCATAAATCTGCAATAGCTAGAAGGTGACATGAGCAAACTATCCGTGTACTTCACGCAGTTCAGAACGGTCCCGACAGTGCTACTAGAGCATGTATGGTTCTCTCTGTGTTACTATTTTCGTAGACGTGGACGCGAGGGCTGGAGAGAGTTCACTAAGATGTCTTTCGAGGCTAAAACTGATGAGAAGGGTCGGGAATACATCACTTTTGCGGTAACAGAACAAACAAAAACTACCAAGGTGGACATCGGCAATGTGAACAAGACTATTCTGACCAAAGAATGTACGAGTGTTCAGGCAATACAAACCCGGTCGAAGCATTCAAACTATATGTTAGCAAACTAAATCCAAAATGTGGTGCCCTTTTCCAAACAGCATATCAAACGTATACTGTCGATGGTGCGTGGTACAAAAATGAGCCTATGGGTAAAAACATGTTGTCACAGATTATGCAACGTATATCTACAAAGGCTGGCTTGAGCGAGATATACACCTGTCATTGTGTGCGCGCGTCAACTATAACAACACTGTTTCAAGCTGGCATTGACTGCCGAATGATATGTGGAGTGACAAAGCACAAAAATGAATCCAGTATAAAACACGATATCGCTGAGATGAGCTCGGAACAGAAAAAGAATTGTTCAGATGTCCTAAGCAGTTCATTTTCACATAACTCTAACGAGGAAAGCACCTGCTCCATCATGTCCCAGTCAACCATAACTCCGACGAAACACAGGACATCAGAAATATCTTTTCAAATTACAAAATGGAAAACTGTACCATACATATTAATTGAATAGGATGCGTAGTATTCCGCATACTATGTTGAGTTTAAAATTACATTAAAAGTACTTCTCGTTAACTTTATATTATTTATTATTATTATTATTATTATTATTATTATTATTATTCATAGTTTCGCACATCCGGGCATCTTCAGATCGGCCGCCATTAAAGTTGGGGCAAACTTACTACATGCTAAAGAGGACTGCCCATACAAACGTATTGTTTACATTTTCCATGAAGTTCAAACCATTGAATCATGTACCTGAGAATCTGTAATAACCCCGCCAGGTATCAGAGAACATCAAATCATGAGTGAGTTTTGCACGATATTAAAGAAAATGTAATTACGGTTTTACGGCCCATTGCCCATAATGTTAAATTAGCCCCTTCCGAGAATGGCGTCTCTCCCAGGGTATTATGGTAAATTTGATTGTGATGACGTCATCGCGATTCTATGAATTATTATTATTATTGGCGACTCTGTGCCATTGATCTATATACTAACTGGATTGGACACACAAGCATAAATTGCGTGACAAAATCGTCCAACAGCTAACCAATAGCGCCTTTGTGATGTCACATGCGTCATTGACCTAATGACGTCATCGTTTACGTCACAATATACCATCTCGCAATATGTTAGGCATTCCACATAGATGTGTGTGGTATTTTCCCGTGTGACTAATGGCGAATGACGTCGTAATTGTTAAAGGGGCGGTATAGCTGACAGACACTTTCCTGGTGTAAATCTATAGATGCTGATATCGCCAATGTCCCTGCGCCGATTTTAATGACTCGGGTATCTGGAAATAGCTGCTGATTAGTTGCATCGCTTGGTACTATGGACGTTTGGATTTCTCAAATAGTTTTTACAAAAATGTAAGAATACAGCTTACAGATAAGGACGACGTGCTTTTTTCAGTACATGTCATAAGGGAGACGATCGTCGACAGGCTCCATACGTAAGCAGAGTTAACTCCCGTTGGCAGTGAAAAAGCTATTCAAGATTCAAGATTCAATATCTTGAGCAATCGCCAGAGAACGAGCATACATGTTGCCAAAACATTTAATGCTCTATTATTTGTTCCCACGTTCACAAACCATTCCCATCCAGATAGATAGCTTAAATAACGCTGAGGGTAATATTACATCAGAGGTTTCAGGGTCATGGGTTTGCACATCTTAACCCATTAATCATCAAGCAAGTGCACATATTAACTCACCTGTCATCTTGGAGTGTCCATTTGACAACTGCCTGGATAAAAGAGCCAGTCATTCCAGTGGTAAATTTTCAATAAGTAGTCATCTATTAGACTGCAAATGGACAGTTATTTGGAAAATTTTGATTAATGGTCAAGCCAGATGAAAAATGCATCTGCAGTGGTTACAAGATGTATCCAATTGCGTTTTAAATGGCGTGTAACAAATTATTATATTATGCCCTGGCATAGGCTATCTATAGCTTTGTGATCCAGAACATTTGATCCATGGTCAACTAATTGCTGTTAAACAATCTAGGGCAAAAGTCGGACACCAATGATGAATTTCATATCACTTTTCCAGGTAAGAAAGTCTTACATAGAAAAGACATCTAGGGCATCATATCATATTAAGTAGTCAGATTCCAAATACAATCTGGACATTTTTTCCATCAATCACAGCTTTCTTAGCTCAACACAGTTGTATGAAGTCAATCTCAGAATTTTACTCTGTCAGTGACTGACATAGCAGAATAAAAACACAAGTGACCACTTACTTAACTGTTTTATCTTTGCACATCAGTTATAAATTATTCACAGCTTAAAGATGCATCTTCACACCAAAAATGCTTTAAAATAAAATTGTTTAAATCGAATAATTTTAAAGGAGTAAATTGTGTACCTCAAAGTAATGAACCGAAATAAATCTTAGCATATGATGATTTCATTCCATATAAATTATTTTTTTTAATTTGGTTGTTAGTTGAATTAGGGGCTCATGTCGCTAATTCAATTTCACAACTTAAAAAATTATATTAATTTATACATATTGAAATTATTGAATGCTGAGATGTATTTTGTTTCGCTACATCTAGTCACACAAGTTAAGCCTTTAAAATTCTTAAATTTGAACGCTTAGTTTAAAGCATTTTAGTGTGAAAATGCACCTTTAAGGAATATTATCTTGTATATTTTACCATAATTTAAAGGGAGACATGCAGCTTCAAAATATTAACCACAATGGGTGTCATACTCATTTCACATCTGGAAACTCCATTTTGCTGAAACATGATTAGAACAGATACATCTGATGTTTTGTCAGGTACTTTTATCCGTATACCAATACACCTTTCCAGTTTATCCATCCATCATATGATATTATAATCAACTAAATGACGTTTAGGATAAAGTCATAAATATGACGTCATGAATGATTGATATTGTCTGTCTTTAACGCTTAATAATCTGACAAGTTGTACGAACTGTATGTCTTTGCTATTTACTACACATTAAACAATAAAAGCTCAGTATGTAGGTACATCGTAGCGAGAAGGTGTGCAGGTGACACAACTAGGTCAGTCCGTCCATCCGTTTGTCTGCGGATCTGTCCATCCATCTGTTCGCCCTCTAGAAATTTGTCCGGGCCATATTTTGAAGACTTATAAGTATGATCATGAAACTTGGTATGTAAATGCATCTCAGGGAGAAGGTGCGCAGGTTAGAAAACTAGGTCCATCCATTTGTCCGTTCATCCGTCTGTCTATCCATCTGTTTATTTGGCCACTAAAGGTTTGTCTGGGCCTTATTTTCAAGACTTATATTCAAGATCATGAAACTTCGTATGTGGAATTGTGGTTAAATCATAGGGAGAAGGTGTGCAGGTATCAAAAAATGAAGGGCAGTTATGATTGACATCAATTTCTATTCAATACATTTGATTTTAAATACGCATTTCGGGGAGCATACATCAGTTTTACTGATTCACCTTGTTTAGACATGCTCTTAAATCAACAAACCCATCATTGAATCCTCTTCTTTTCATAGTCTTTTGATTGCCAGTTAAAATTGGAAAATGTAATTCTGGGTATTTTAATAAATTTTGCTCTTTCGAAATAGCCTGTTGTCATTGGTTATAGTAAGATGATGGCATAACATGCACTCCCTCAGATGGATACATAATATCCACACAGTACAAAGTAACCTAGGTGTCACATGATCACAGAGGCTCTATAATACAAATAGTATATATACATATAGATATTTATATGACTGCTAGTGAAATCTCGGCTTATTAGGCAATTTTACCAAAGCTTTATGCTGCGTTAAAACAGCAACAACTTTCAATCAAATGGTTATAAAGCTTTTATGTTTCCTGTCGAATGCAATATATTCTCTGTTGCTGACACGGGTAGCAACGAATGTTTATAAAAGTTGTTGCTATCTCAGGTAACAAAAAGGTTTCATGAAAAGTATTGCCACCACAAGTAGCAATCAATTTCTTTCAGACTTCTGATGGATATCAAGTTTTACTTCTCTACCACGAATAATTATCTGCATGTCAATTGGAATAGTATATGCGGTGATATAAGCTAGCACGTAAGCTTACCCTCTCGACGACAGCTGGTAAATGGTCAACTGAACTGCTGGATCCTGTTTTTTTATACGAGAATAACATGGCCAGCTCAGACAATAGATTCAGTGATTATGTGCACAGATGTGATGGGATCTAGACTGACTTTCACAGATTTGATGAGACATAGACTATGCACAGATGTGATGTTACCTAGACTGACTAAACGCAGATGTGATGGGACTTAGAGACTGTCTGTGTACAGATGTGATTTGACATAGACTGACTATGCACAGATGTAATGACACCTAGACTGACTGGTTGCATATGAAATGGGAGCTACCAGTAAGAGCGTATGCACAATAGCTGCGATGTATGCAACTTTCTGACAAATCCAAAAGTTGTGACCGATCTACAGACATAATGTGTCTTAAACTATGTACATATGTGATGGGACCTAGACTATGCAGATGTGATAGGACCTAGACTGACTGTGCAGATGTGGTGGGATCTAGACTAGGCAGATGTGATAGGCCCTAGACTGACTGTGCAGATGTGGTGGGATCTAGACTATGCAGATGTGATAGGCCCTAGACTGACTGGGCAGATGTGGTGGGATCTAGAGAACAGATGGGATTGCATTATGGGTATTCATGAACATGTCATGGTACTTAGCTTTAGGTCACAACTGCAGTGCTTTTCTACCTGCTGCCATTAAGCACATTAGAAATAGCTGTTACTCACGTTTTTAGCTGCGACTATCAGCTAGTATCACTCGCTTTGTTGGTCGGGCAAAATGTTTGGATTTGTCACAAAGCTGCATAGATCGCAGCTATTGTGCATACACTCTTATTAGTTCACCTGGCCCGAAATGCCAAGTGAGCTGTTGTCGTGGAAGCCATCTGCCATCCATTCGTCCATCAACTTGTCCTTTTAATGACTTTTCAAGAATCAATGGGCAGATGTCAACCAAACTTGACAGCAAGCGTGTTTGGAGCATAGGAATATTTGTTCAAACAAATCTGATTGGTCAATTTGGCTAGTGGCCATTTTGGATTTTGTGCTACTTTTAGCATGCCGGATTGATCTGAAACTCATGAAATATCATCTGATTGGTCCATTTGTCACAAAAAAGTAGGCCTAATCTCCAGAATCACTGGAGGTATAGAGCTGAGATTTTGAACTAAATGAATTATTTTTTTCTCACAGTATACGACTTGTCCAACTGCACTACAGATTTCATCCCTTTTGTACTCGTGGTTCTGTAGGCTATAAGCGGCATAGCTTCTTCTAATGGTGGCTGAAACGCTGTCATGTATCGCAGTCAGAGAAGGCCTAGTGTGAATTACCCTTGCCTGTCTGTGTATTAATTCACGACAACGTTGACCAGGAGCCACGGGACTTTTATGACCGGCACTGGCCAGAATGTTGGAGGGGTGTGCCTAGAAGTAAAAAGTGTGCTGATTTAAAAATGCGCTTCATGTTTCGGTTCCCAGATACAGCACTTCCCCGCTGCTTTCGAAATTAGAGTCCTGTCAGTTGTCATAGTAACAAGATTCCATAAAATATATGAAGTTGCCTCTTTAGATTTGTTAGGTGGCGCATAGTCTTCACTTTTCAAGCCGTTACCACCAGAATATTACTTTAATAGCTCTTTCTTAGTCACAGTAAGATACAGATGCTCGATTCCAAGCAGCGGCCATAAGTGGTGACCTTTTAACCTCCGGTGACATAATTAATTGACCCATTTGCATATTCCTTACTGATCTCAAAATAAGACATCGCTAAAATCATTTTGAGTGGTAGTATTATGTTTTATATAAAGAATTGATGAATCTATGGACATTTACATTTCCTCTACCTGATAATTGGAGCGACAAAAGCGGCTAAAATTCATAAGAGGGTTTGGTGATTCAAATGCGTCTGACTCGTAAAGGGAACATGTTGATTTTTGTAAGAAGCGCATTTTTGAAATCAGCACACTATTTACTTCTAGGAACACCCCTCCGACCATTTGGTCAGTTCCGGGTAAATAAAAGTCCCGTGGCTCCTGGTCTAACGGTGTGGGTGTACGTAACGCGAAACAATGGGCAATTGGCCAGATAACCTATGCCTACCATCCAACCACACTACTTGTCGTGTGATACCATCTGGCGATCTGTGCGAATGGTTTGTGGTGGATGGTGGAACATTTTGCGAATATCCCGCAGAGGAATTGTGAAGCCAATTTAACCTAGTTCCTCCTAAATGCACATGAATTGTTTGTACTTTATACTGGTATTAAGAGCCTATTTAAAATGGCGGCCATTTTGAATCAGCCATTAGAGGATCAAAACCTCAGAATTCAGTCCGGCATACACCTTTATTGAACCCAGCACACCTGGAACCATCTAAAAGGTATAAATTATGGCCGTTAACACGATTTGCCCACACCTATTTTAATATGCACATATCTATCGTGTCTATAGATTGGATATTGAGTATACCCACTAAACATTAACACTACATGTAGCAGCGGTTTAATAATGAGCCACAATAGCACCATAGCCTTCAGACATCAAGTTCTTCAAGGCCATAGTCTATGCTATCCAACTGGTACACAAGTAGATCCGCAGCTTCATCCAAACTTTTCGGCAGGGCCTTGCCTTCTTCGTCCATAAGAACGCAAACTATTTCTCGATAAGTATCATCACAATGCACTGCGCCCCTGGCAAGTACATCAGAAAGGAGAGAAGATTCTCTGCTATCAAAAATATTCACACCATCTACACCACCACACATTTCAGGCATATAATACATGGAGTCTGCCCTTCCATATGGAATGCTTCCGTTTCTGGAGTTCCTGATCTAGTGGGTGTTCGACTGTTCAACGATCGTTTGCAGTTCATGTTGAAGTAGATGAATGTAGCAGAAAATAATACATTGAATATCTTTTTCTAGTGATGTATCAATAATACCAACACCTGCAAGAGATTTAAAATGATGTAGCCATGTACGCATACCAAACATTCCAAATTTACTCCACCATGCTTCAAACCTTTACTTGGCTGTATACTCCCCGTACAGAAAAGCAGTTTGAGGGACTTCAAAGTTTTCATTCAGACTCCTCAGAACAGTTTGCATTATTTCTACATTACCATTTTATGTTCCTCGATCAGTTCTGATTTGACGTGGCAGGCCCTTGATTTGTTCTATGCATTTAGTGAAGTATTTACAGATCACGGATGGGTCATTGTTTGTTGAGCAGACTTCTAACCACATGATTCGTCTTGAATACCCATCATTACAACCATGGACACAGTCCAAATTGTTTCAGTTTGTCCCAACCATCGATATGCCACAAGTAATTTGGTCCCGTAACATAATATTCTCTTCTATGTAACCTTCTCCTTCCACGACGACAAACGCCTTCAGGATCAAGATGCGTTAGAACAATGCGCACTGTTTCCTGAGAAACCACCAAATGATATTTTCGTCTTATTCTCTCATGCATGGATCGATAACCTAGATCACCCCCTGCTACCGATAAGTTCTCCTTCAATAGCATCGATAACAGCGCCTATGCCCGATTGTCCAAATGATCTACCTAATCCTTGCTGGCGAAGTATTCGTTGAAGTTGTCGATATCCTATTCTGATACAATGATATAAATGCAAGAATGATAAGATGTCTGTGTATGAAAAGCCACACTTAAAATATGGCTCAATAATCTCCTCTTTTGTCTATCCATCGGTTTGCAGTGGACGATAGTATGTTAAGGAGGCATTGCAGCGAGGAACAGAGTTAATCACATGAGTCATGAGCACAAGAAAAAGACCGCTTTCTGAAAAGCAAAACATAAAGGATATATATATTAAACGAGAGTTTGAGTTAGCTAAAAAAATACCTATACAATATTGTATGCATTATATGAAGCACACGTCGTGGAATATGGACCTGGTCTCAAGTGGTGTGTGAGTGTATACTGTAGCACGTAAGCGTCGTATCGGTGTCGGGTGTGTGGTGAGTGAGTGTGGTGCATTCTTTGTCCAAACGAGAGGATCGCACACCTAAATCACCAGTAGAGCAGGGCGTCTCTACTGTTTGTAGGTAGGGTTGTCTGCCACCAGTCCGACCCATAGGGCCGATCAATTTGCCCAGATTAGTTTGTAGGGTAGTGTGAGTTGCCCCGCCTTTCACTACATTTGCCATGGGCCGATGCACCTTAGGCATCTGTGACCCTCAATTTGTGCCTACATCTATGTCATGGCATTCAGGTGAAAATCCGTTGACCTCATCAACTGTGACCAGATCATCCGGAATGCCTGATCCTTCACTTGAGGAGGATTTATGTGCCATGGCTGAGGAAGGAGGTGTATTCGCCAGAAATGTTCCTTAATACACTACCAGAATCACCTGTTGATCCTTTGGGATTGTAATGCCGGGTGCGACAAATCAGTAAATGTCCCGTCACGTGACCAAGTTAATGCCTTCTACACCAGTTTAAGGTGAGAGTTGTCGCCAAACACGTGACAGCAAACTTGAGTGGTCAATCATCTCTGCTCAGGCTTTATGGTCTATATGCCGAATCGCGAAATTGTTTAGCATTTACTAGATAGACTTGCTTCTAAATAATATACCATTTGTTTTCGGTAGGAAGAGACTAGAAGGTAACCGCTGCCGTAATGTTTGCAGTGACGGGTTTTATTTTAACAATGCAGCTTTCTTTGTTTATGCTCTCTAGCAGTTGGAGATACAAAATAATGTACTAAACATGCCTCCAAAGTAGTAAGCGCACCTTTAAATACTAGAGAGCAGCTCCAAATGCTGTAGCGCACATACGAAAAAGCTGCAGGGGATACAATCATGATATAGCCCATGGGGTCATAGGAAATTCCGCAGTGACGTCACTGCATACATTACTGCAGCGGTTACCTTCTAGTCCATTCCTTTTTCGGAAGGCCATAATATATAATTTGCCAGAGAAGAATCAGAATCGTGCGACGTATGTTGTTTCTATGCGGAAATTAAAGGGTATGTACTTATTCTTAGAGTCACAAAAGAAATTATTTTCATTACGCATGGCGCACACCAAAGCGCACACGTGGTGTGCCCGTTTAAAACATTGATCCATTCGCCGTTAGTAATATACATTTGACCACTATTTTTATATGTGGGACATGTTAATAAACAATAAAAAGTAAATTAGGAATTCTGTGATCATAAAAATGTAAACATTAATTTGATACATGGACTCATCACCGATTTGTAGAGAATGTCAGTGACATTCACTCTAACTTACTTGGTAATAGTAGCCTACTAGTACTGGCATAAAGCCAGCCAGCCAGGTAAGTTGTCCTTACAGCTTCATCGGTCATAAAATTCAATGTCGACCTAGATACTGCTATAGATCATCAAGTGAGCAAAATATAAATCTGGAGTATTTTGAAACCAATTTTACTGAAAGTTGTTGCTGCCTGAGGCAGCAATGACTTTCAGGCACATTGTTTTCAAAATAATCGGCAGTATTTTATTTATAGCATATTTAACGTCTGAACCTGTCAAGCATCAACATCCACTACCAGAGATTGATGAATAAAATTCAAACTGTTGACTGGCAGCCAATGGCTGCCTTGATTTTTCATGCAGTAGTCTACCTCTCTGCCATTAGGGTGCTTGCTACTTGTTATTCACAGATCATGTGTTTGTTTACATTTCTAATAGAAACGCGAGTTAGAGTTATAAAAAACCCATAAAATTTGAGGGGTTAGGATACACTAATTACTCTAATTCTTTGCTGGTAGTAATTACACCCATATTTGCTTAGTTTAAAGTAAAAATACTGGACAAGACACATTTTTTTAATAAGTTGGAGCTAAGGCCTCTAGGCGAATAACGTTCTATTTAAATATGCTCACGCGCAGACAAAAAATACGCGCAATGCAGAGTTCCAATGCAGAGTTCCGCCGCGCTAGCATACCTTATCCCTCCTCCACCTCCTCCGACCTCCGTTATCAGACCACCTCTAAAATTCTATTATTTTTACCTAACATACCACGGTAGATAACCACGGAGAGAAATAAACAACCCATTTGTCAAAATTCTAACGCTGGACGCCATTGTCAATAACATTTGATTTTTCACCCTATACATACCAAAATCACTAAATTTGCATAATTTTATTCTAGCGGATGGACGCCATTGTTCTCACTGACAATAACGTCCAGAAAATAGATTCTAAAAAAAGACCTGGGCGGCTGGTCGTCATTGTTTTTTCTACCGGCTGGACGCCATTGTTCTCACAGGCAATGACGTCCAGAAAATAGATTCTCAAAAAAGTGTGGGTGGCTGGACGTCGTTGTTCTCGAAACGTGGGCGGGTGGACGTCATTGATCTCGGACACCGGGGCGCTGGATATCATTGTTCTCGAACGCTGGGTGCTGAACATCATTGTTCTCAGACGCTGGGGCGCTGGCTGCCATTGTTTAGACCTAATTATTTTGTTGTAGAACAATAGCGTACAGCCCCTCCCCTCTCCCCCACCCTTACATCAATTAAAAGTATACACAGTTATTTGAACGCTAGATAAAACTATTTTAATCTAGTATTTTAAAAAATGTCACGTACATTTTTCTGATTTAAGAAATATTATGCTGAATATTTAAAATTATTTTGACTGGAAGCGGTTGCTGCCATATGCTATTGCATTTCCATAGGCAGCAGCAGTTTAATGTCAAATTAGTTTTCAAAAATGTTGTTCAACAGTTTTCCCATGTTTATCTTAGAAACATAGATTTCAGACTACTCCCACATCTCTGTTTTCGGAAAAAAACGACATTAGAGGAAATGCCAACTCGCCAGAGCTGAGATGACAAAACAGCGTTTTAATGCGCTACGGTGGCAATTTACGCATTTTAAATTGGGAGTACAGCGACACCAATTATCTGGCGCGTGGCGGGAAACAAAGAGCACCGCTGAAGATGTGAAGTTTCGCATGTATGTGTTGTTAATGGTTAAATGGCCAGCTACGGGGGTGGGGGGGGGGGGCAATAGCAGCGCCACACAACTCCCCTAGTGAGACGGTGCATTCAGGAACTAGAGGAAGACAACTTGCATGGCAAATTCGCCCTCCAATTGTTGGGAATGAATATGTAGATAGGCTTTTCTCCCTAAGACACGTGGAAGACTAGGACCGTTTTCTCATACAGCCCCTATCTAGGTAAGTACCAGGTATACTGATTAGCATATTAGCATGAAACTAAAGAAAATGACGACCCAATTCGTGGCGGCAAGCCATGGAGGAAAAGTAAAATCCTGGCCTCACTGCTTTGCAGTACGGCTGACAGTACTGCACGCTGCGTCATGGGAAACATAGCTTTCCAGTCTTTCTGGAAGCTATGGATTCGTAGATCAAATATGGCCTTGACAAATAGACTACGTTTATACAATGCAACCTGCATATCCTTGACACTGTATACCTGTAACAGATGGACAGCTCCAAAGGCAGCTCTAGACAAACTGGATGCCTGCCACAACAAACATCTACGGACCATCACCGAACACAGATGGCCAGGCAGCATAATTTCCAATGATGTGCTATGCAAGATATGCAATACATCGCCACTGTATGTAAAAGACGCCCAGCAAAGATGGGCCGTGTTTGGCCATGGGCTAATGATGCCAGAAGACACACCAGCACAGAGCACCCTGGAGTTCGCCCTACTGGGAGCCAGCACATATAAAGCCAGGAGAGGGCGTCATTGCATAACTCTGCTAACCATTCTACGAGGTGACCCCATGAAAGCAGGACTCGGTACACTCAAATCCAGAATGGGCCCGAGGAAGCTAAGGATTTCGGCTGAGGACAGGACACAGTGGGAAAAAGGAAAGAAGGACTGATTGCGCGTGTAGGATGTTTCTACTACTGCAGCCGCATAATACAGTACCCATACATACTGGCAAGTGTTCTCATTGAACTGACTCTTGTATTGGAACAAATATACCATTTATTTCGAAATTTAATCACACACAAATCGGCGGTTTATCTTCCGATATATCGTTATTGCTTCCCTATGTGAACGCAATCGTTATTCCTTCAACATTTGCCCGTTAGCCTTACCGTCAGCATTTTCGCTCGCTAGGATCAACATTTTACTTCGTTCTCCACTATGTAGCACCATTGTCCAGTACAGGACCATCTTCCAGCATTGGGAATGCAAACCGATATTTCGGCTATATACTAACCTACATAGTACACGAAATAGTCAAACATGATTAGGCAACGAGAAAGAGGCCTATAGTCTGTAAGACATGCTATCACAGTTGCATAGGAAGTTCAGGTGCACTTGTATACCTTTAGTCAGTATGTAGACTAGACGTGTGGACAATTCCAATATCTCCATTCCAGGTGTTGGCTCTACTGCTGGGAGCTTAGTGCACACCATGCTACATCAGCTAAGAAGAGCCGTCACGACAACCCAGTGACACATTTTAGTGGACGGGTTGACGTTGAAAATCCTTAAGATCTCCGCAGCGGTCACTGCATGGGTTCACTAATGGAAGAATCCAGCTTTAGCTACACCGTACCCATCTCTAGCTAAGCTCCAACCACAGCTCTCCATGTTGGGATCGATGGGTCCCTGAACTCTTTGACTATCAATTTCAAGAAAACTATACAGGTAAGCTCTTGAATATTTGGAAACTAATTTGACTGGCTGCTGTTGTTGCCTCCCATCAAATTACTTTCAATATCTTCAATAGAATGTGTATGTAAATAGTAAATTAGCCCTTTCACGACGCAGTGGTCTTTAGGAATGTCCATTTACAGGTCAAGGGACGGCACGTTTTGAAAATGTACCAATCGAATGCCTGATTCGGTAACCAAGCCAGTCATTCAAGTTGTAAATCTTTAAAAATAGTCTTCTCTTGCCTGCAAATGGCCATTCAATAAGAAAATATTTAGAATTTCTTGATAATATTTTGCCAGTAATGGGTTAATAGCGGCCGGTTTCTAGGACTCATTCATTGTCTGTTTGGTGCCTTTTTGTCTGTGATATTCGCTTGCATCCTTATTTATTGCACTGATTCTGATCTTTTTGTGCTGCTGTGTTTCAACACCGTACCTCTTTGCATTGGACAGCATGACTGATGAATTATAACAGTTAATTGATGGATCTTTCCTGTTTTAGCTATGCCCCACCCATCCCTAATCAAGCTCGACCCACATCTCGCTTATGTTGGAATCGATCGATCCATGAACGCCCTAACTATAAATTTCCAGGTAAGCTGTTGAATATTTTGAAACTAATCTGACTGGGTGATGTTGCTCTCAAAATGTTCGACATAATGTTTATTAAATAGCACAGACATATAATTCGTAAACGTGTCGGACTAAGGGTTTAAAACGGACAAAATCGAGTCATTTATGCTGTAATTGACTATGACGTCACGTAGTTGATTATGATGTCATGTGATGGATGGATAAACTGGAAAAGTCAATTGCGGTTTATTGTGTGATAGTTAAATGTGTAAGCAGCTTTAATATTTAACAGCTGCATCTTAAACTTAAAATCGGTAAATCGGTATAATTTTCTAATGCTTTTTGTGACACTCACCTCTGTTTTCGTCGCCACCAACAATTGCATGCACGTGTAGACATCATGCACAGCTAAACAATTTCTGCTGCTGCCGTTAACTAATGCACATGACACATCGACAATTGATCTGCTGCTTTATATTTGCCTGCACCTTACATTATGACGCTACAACATTTTGGAAAATCATCAATCGAAATGGTAAAGAAATCAGTGAAAATAAAAACATTGATATTAATACGCTTGAGCACTTAACCCTTGCTGTGCCCAACTTAACCCTTTAAAGGTCAGTCCGGCCAAAAGGGTATCTACAGTGGTCTTGAGGAATGTTCATTTGGAGGAAAAGAGACCACTATTTTTTAAATGTTTTGAAAATTTACCACTGTTATGACTGGCTCGGTAACGGAGCCGGTCATTCCAGTGGTAGATTTTCTAAAATAATCTTCTCTTGGCCTACTAATGAAAACTGAATAAGCGAAGACTTAACTGTCTTGATTATCAGTCCATAAGCGGTCAAGCACTGGTCTTGAGGAATATCTATTTGCAGAACAACAGAAAAATATAATTGTAAATTTCAGCGGTAAATTTTCGAAAAATATTTTTTTCTTGGCCTGGATTGGAAAATTTACCATTGAGGGGTTAAAGGCGAACGGCACAATTACTGAGAATTAAATTATTTAAATTGTTTACCTTTAGAAGCTTAAACTATGGGCCTAAATGTAAGGCAACACAATAACTCTTAATATGTGATGATTTCATTCCATATAAATTGATATAATTTTAAGCTGTGGAATTGATATGGAGGCATAAGTCTCTAATCCAAATTCACAACCTACACAATTATATTAATTTATGTGGAATAAAATCATCATATGCTATGATTTATTTCGTTTCAATACATCTAGGCACACAGTTTAAGTCTCTAAAAGTATACAATTTTAAACAATTTTATTTTCAGTCAGTTTGCTGTGAATATGCGCATTTAATCCATATGAATAGCATTTTCAGCGCTTTGAGACGCTGTTGACATAGGGTTAAAATATCAATGACAATAACAGTTATGAAAATGATACAGATGTGAAATCAGATGACCCAGAGCTGGATTGCCCAATAACAAATGATGAAATCAAAACCCAATAAAGAACCTGTCAGGCAGGACAGCCAAACAGCATATTGAATGGTCACATAACATTAACATATTTTTTAATGTTACCAAGTTAGGAGCATATGTTTATTATTGATCTTTGATACTGGCAGTATACTAGAGAAATGACAAGTAGGCAAACTACTGCCAATACATAAAAAAGCAAATGTGATTCGTCTGATCCTTCTAAATACAGACCGATAATTCTCTTAAGATTCATAGGCAAACTATTTACTTTTAAGTACTATTTCCAGAAAAGTGTAAATTAATATCTGATGTTCACGTTGACGAAATTGGACAGATCTTAAAATTGACTTGAGACATCGTTCATAGTCTGAAGTTGAATAGTCAGGACAGGGCCTAATGACTTGAAGATTCAGATTCAGGAGAAAGGTGAATTACTTCTTATTCAATAACTAACACAACTACTAATAACGATAATGAATATAGATTTATAAAACTTGTAAAACAGCTTGTAAACTTAAAGAAATAACATGATACCATTAACAACTATTCACAAATTAACTTCTACAATACATTGAACTGTTAATAGTTAATCTAAACAAATTTGTACTAAGGCAACTCTTACTATAACACCGACTGATCTTAGGAACTTTTTTTATACACAGGAATAGGTTTAGTCTACGCTGGGACTTTTCTGCTAACTTTCCTTGGCCGTGGGCATTGATTGGTCATTTAGATACATTACCTCATTATGGTTCAACCACTCTCCTCTTGTTCCTTTCAGGACACCTCCATGCGCACAATTATCATCGAAATTGATCCTGTTCAAACAGGATCAGTTTGATGGCTTGATGATAGCAAGCAATAATAAATATTACTTTGACATGCCAATTAACTGGATATACCACGAGCAATTTCGATTCCAATTTAATTTTGACAGCTCTATAACTGAGTTTTTACAATTCATTTATAATGGGCAAGCTTGGGGTTCACTGAGTTCTTATCTAACAATGTGTATTGTGAACTGATCTTTGGCCTGCCACGTTCATGATGCCTAATTTATGGAGGAACCACACGTGGGCATAAGTTGTGATTCATAGTTCCATGTTTCCATTTCGAAAGGCGAAGAGAAATGGAAAATTAACCCTGTATATGTGCATAAGATAAATCGTGGCTCCATTGTCTTAAAACAATGTCTTAAAGAACATCTTACATTGTATTAAGTTATTCTTAATACAGGCCTGCATCAAATCCATCAATATTGTGCGAGACTTTTATTTTCTATTCTGTATAAACAAAAGAGATCTTATTAGACAGGTGGAACTCAGCCATTAAAATAGGCATTTGCTAATTCTGCCCAAAGTGCCCTGTGCGAAATATTACACGAACCTACAAATGGCCTTGTTAAATTTACAGGGTTCCAGCCTGAATAAGCCATTTAAAGTCAAGCATGATTCTAACATAATGTTATGGACAATAATATGTGTGCATTCGTTGATGGCTTCTAGGAGACAGGTACCTGACATTGCAGCAACAACTTATACCCAAGTTAAGTTAAATCATTCTATCATTAATTCCAACTAGTGAAAAACTAGATGTCTATCCATCCATCCGTCCACCCGTCCACCCGTCCATCCATCCATCCATCCATCCATCCATCCATCCATCCATCCATCCATCCATCCATCCATCCATCCATCCATCTATCCGTCCACCCACGCACCTATTCACCGAACCACCCATCCACCCACCCACACATCCACCAGCAGGTCTGGAATCAATTAGTAAACTGGCCGAAGCTCGTTTGAATTCTCTATCATGGTGTCATCTTATGTACACGTGATACTGCTTCACTTAACTGATTCGCGTGAACAACTTCAGCAATGTATAGATTGCTTTCAAAATTACTGCCTTCTATGGAAACTCAATGTAAACACATCATAGACTAGAATCATTGTATTCACTAAACGAAAGGCTAAAGTTCGATCAGAGTTCAATATAGGGGAGGCCCATCTTAAAGTCGTTGATTAATACATATTTTCGGTGATGTTTTTTTAGAAATAATGGGCACTATTCATCGTACATAAAAAGAAATCAGAAACAATCATCATGGATTAATCAAGAAAATTAAAATCCTTTGAATAACTTTTAACATAAATCCCATACTTTTGGATGCAATGGTCTCAACAATTGTATTATACACTCCAGATGTGAGGAGATTTGAAAGGGATGCTACCTTGGAAGCATGCCATATTAATCAAGTTTTAGAAAATATTGATACACCTTAAATAAAGCATGACACACATGATGCTGTGCAGTGAAACAGGCATAGTCTCATTAAGCATTACCATCAAATGCAACGTGTTTCCCCTCTGGTTATATATTTTAAAGGCCGACTACCCCAAACTGTCTTCAATTCTATATCTCATATGCTTTGAATAGGACAGATCCAATAACCTACAATTTAATTAGCTGGATCCACATGAAATATAGTTGAAACTATGAGACAGGAACATATCACTAACATCGAAACTATAAACACCAGGCTGTTAATCCTGAACATTGGAAGCACTTTACAACATCAATGCATGACAAATTGGGAAAGCAATATAATCACATTCAGTCACTTGACTTTTATTGAAACAAATAAAAATAATCTTTTGAATTTAAAAAGTATTTATCACCACATGCCCTAATCACAGATTAGCTGTAGAAGCAGAACGATGGACAGAAACTGACAGAGAATACATACTATGTAGATAATCTAGAATCATAGAAGACGAATCACACTTTCGTTTTCACTGTATATGTTTCACTGAACACTGAAATAAATTCATACCTGAATACTTTACTATAAACAACACCATGGAAGGAAGGGATTGTTTGCCATATGCAACCAACCTATCCTATTAAGACTCTATAATTACCTTGCGTTTTCGAAGAAAATATCTGTACACACTATATGTAGATTAAATTTAGCGCCACTGTTAATTCAAAAAATATATATGTGTATAAGAGCATGTGTATAAACGTGCGACGTACATACGTGCATACATGCGTGCGTGCATGCGTGTGTGAGCACGTGCGCGTGTGCGTACATGGCTGTGGGTCTGTAATTAGCTACTCAATAATGCCTTGTATACACGTACTTATAACTCCTGTTAACATAATTATTAGTAACAACTTCTCGTATACATACGCTATTGTATAACCACGATGCAATAAATTGAAACCTGTAAATTGAAAATGTGCCACTGGAATTACTTGCTCGGGGTTGCGCTCTCATTCCGTTGGAAGTTTTCAAAACGTATTCTTCTTTTGGTCTGCAAAGTGGCATTTCTCACGATCAACTCAGAATTAATTCTTTTTGCCAAGTTCATTTTTAAAGGGATACAAATTTAGTAAAAATACAATAATTATCCTTTGAAGCTGGAGGATGTTGGTTCTTCATGACGGGTGGATGAGAAGAATAAAATGAAACAAAGGCTGATAATAAATGCGATAATAATAATTTTTAAACTAGGACTATACCATATTACACCGGGTTAATTCACTTTTCCAGAGTATCCATCCATCATCAGACCTCGTATGACGTCATAATTAGCTCAGCAAGTGTATGATGACGTCATAATCATTACGTCACAAAGGGTTCCATATAGACAGTCACTAAATCTCAAATGGTCCGACACGCTGTGTGAATTGTATGTCTTTGTAATTCTTTGATATTTAAGAAACATGCTGTTGAATATTTTGAAACTAATTTGACTGAGCGCTGTTGCTGCCTTAGGAATGTAATGCATTGGCACTTACATGGTATCACACACTGCCGCTTGAGGGGAAAACAGGGGGCGATCACTGTTCAACATTTGCGCGACATTACAAAGCAGATAATTGTGATACAGAAACGAGAATGTGACAGGATATGAATGATCTGGAATCTATAAACCATAATCTATCGGTGCAGTATAACATGTGAGATGAGTTCAGCTGCAGTCGCTGATTGCTATATTTTCACTGGTATATTTCTAATATATCATCGCTGATTAGACGGAGCCATATAATTTCTATGGTCAGAGCAGTTTTATGAATGATATCTAGCTATAGCATTTCACGTAATGAACACCCGCAGAAAATGATCAATGCGTGCAACACAAAACAATGTGTGTTATAGAAAATCAAACTGTTATAGTTCCATGTATCGCAAACTTGGTTAACCCTTCTTGTGTCAACAGCGCCTCAAAGCGCCCAAATACTACCCATATCAATTAACCCTTTAAAGCTCTAGCAATCCTTGGAATTCACACTCAGTAAATGCCCATTTAGAGAAGACAATATGTGTAAATTTGCCACATAAATTTACAAATATAAATTTATGTTGCCACACGTTTTGGTCAGCTTGATCATTAAACGGTTATATTCAAGAAAATCCAAGTTTTCTTTGACAGCGTACATGTACAGGCCAATAGAAGACTATTTTTCAAATTTTACCACTGGAATGACTGGCTCGGTTACCGAGCTGGTTAATTCAGTAATACATTTTCAAACATTGTCTTCTCTTGGCCTGCAAATGTACATCACTCCAGAGCACCGGAGGCATTATAAGATTAACCTGATACAAGAGGCGTTACATTTGGGCCACGTGTGGCGCGCCCCATGCGAAAAAAGCAACAATTCTCAACAAGAGAATCGTGGATAGGATAAGTCAGAATGTCCCCACATATAGTTGCTTTATTAGTATAGAGGTACTGAAATAATTTCTGTTGCAACGGATGAATACAATCTGTGATCAAGTATATGACGTCATAATCAATTACGTCACATGTAGACTGACGTCACAATCATACATGTCAGAAAATACTCCGCCATGATGCAAGAATAATCCGCCAGTTGTACGAATTGTATGTCTTTTATGGATTTACTATTTACTAAACATTCTGTTGAAAATTTTGAAACTAATTTGACTGGACTATGTTGCTGCTATAGGCAACAACAGCACCCATTCAAATTAATTTTTAAACTATTCTAACCCGGAACTCTCAGATTCCCAATATCAAGGTAATTATACAGGTAAACTGTTGAATATTTTGCAACTAATGTGACTGGATGAGCATCAGCATTCAGCAAATTAGTTTTAAAAAATTCAACAAAATGGCTATTAAATAGTAAAGAATACACTTCGGACACATAACGGAATTTTACAAGTTCATGACAGACTTACCTACATCATTCATTGCACATTTTGATTGGGATGTCAGCCTATTGGTGACGCGATTCATTATGACGTCATGTATATAGCCTACATACACTTTATTCTTATTCACTAGCCATTTGAGGTGATATGAATGATACAGATTTCTAAATTTCTTCACATGTAGGACAAATTCAACAAGTCACCGTAGCCCAGTCCTGGTCCAGTGACCTGCATTATCACGGTAGATACTGTGGGTATGACATACCATTACATGGAATGAACCTTTCCAGTTTTAGCTATGCCCCGCCCATTTCTAGCTCAGCTCCGTCCACACCTCTCCCGTGTTGGACTCGATCGATCCCTGAACTCGCTGACTATCATTTTCTAGAAAACTATACAGGTAAGCTGTTGAACGTTTTGAAACTATAGGGTCCTGCTGCTGCCTATGGCAGCAACAGAAACCAGTCAAATTTTGTTTCAAAATATTCAACAGCATGTTTATTAAATAGTAAAGGCATAAAATCGTTCAACGTATCGGACTATTAAGCGTTTAAGACTGAGTAAATGCGGCCATTCATGCTGTAATTGATTGATTAGCTGCTTTTTACGATGATTTGTGTTGTGTACATGCTCCACTTTCGCCAGTCTGCCTGAACTCTCATTGCCAGAGATGCCACACTGTGCCGCTATCCACTGAAGCACCATGGGAGATTTCTTGGAGTGTTCATGTAAGGTTCCCTTGATGGTGTTTATCAGCATTTTGAGAGCACCTGGTTGCAAGAGTGTGCAGAGCAGACGGAGAGTCTGTGAGAAGGCCTGTTCTGACTCGTGGTCAGCGGTTGCATTGCCCATCCATCTGTGGGTCTTAAACAGCGACGACACGTTTCGTTGTTTCTTTGCGAATTGACACCAACCGATGATGACGGTGGCTCTGGTGATGCCGGTGACTGCTGCATGCTGGTCTTCCTCATCGATGACGAGATTATCTGGCGATGGTGAATGAGGATAATCTCCCTCCGGTGGTGACGTGATGACCGGGATGGGTCGATCGACATCTGCTGCAGTTATGGTGCTGGCTGATGCAGTGGCGGTGGCAGAGGTGAAGGAGCGGCCACACTGGTGTCCTGCCGGTAGTACTGCGGTGCAGGCGAACTTCTTTGACGGTGCTGTTGACCGTGCTGATTCTTCAGAAACGTCGGAGAGAGACAAGTCCTCTGCAAGAGACATCTTGGTCCCGCATAGTAATGGTGCGGGTAACCTAACTTATACTAACAATCCTAATATATATGTTTAATTCACTTTTCTAAAACTAGGAACTACTTATTCCCGTGGACGCTCACCTTTTAATTAGCATGAGTCGGTTTATCAGATTGGATGCTTATAAACTCTAATTTTAGGCTGGAGCGCCCGATGGTGTGTGCGGGAGCCCGGTGACGTCAACGGCAAGTACCCCTACTCACCCTCGCCACTCCTCCATCACGCTGTGGTAGTCGTATTTGGGCTGCTCTTTTGTTTAAAGTGCTTGCTCCAATTTACTGGAAATAGAAGTAAAAGTCACGTGGCTCTTGAAAACACGTGGTTGATCGGCGAGTTAGATGCTGTTTATGGCAATGGCCGAAATAATGCTGCTGATGTAGGCCTATATTCTTTGTAGATGCTGGAACTGGAAATATATGTTCTATCATGAATCCTTATGACATAATGTTCCTGTATTGCTCGAGTGCTTATGCATGCGTCTTCTGTTTTGTCTGTAGAAGGAAGTTCTCAGTCTGTGTTGATTGTGGGCCGGATGGCAGGTGAGAGAATCTTTGAAATTCTCAGTAATTATACTGTTAGATTTTTGATGGCGCTTTATCGACCCGTTCGCTAAAGATCTGTATACACAGAGCAGTTGTGTTCTTAATCAAAAATATAACAGTAAAGCTGTAGGTAATTTGATGTGTGGTTTAAACAGGCCTATTCGTGCGGTGTATCAAAGTTACTGATTCCGCCAAGATAGCTGCGTCTTCCGAGCTGGTGAGCTGCCAAGCATTCTCCTCGATGGGTAGAACTAGCCTCATCCCTCCCTAGACCAGACATAATTACACTATAGCTCGGAAATATGAGTGCACACAGTTTTACGATTTACAATGCCGTCGTATTGAGATTGTGAATACAGTCAACCTGAGTGTCTGTGTTTCTGTTCCTGTTGGTGAAGTTGATTGATACGCGTGGCTGGTTATCTGCGAACGAGTCTTGCGCTGTGGTGAAAATGTGATATCTTTATTACAGTCAAGCGCGGTGGGGGTGGGGGTGGGGTGGCTCTGGTGCGGTGTCAACTTTATCGGACAGAGTTCTTTTAGAGCGCGGATGACGAAAACGGTGGCTGTCATAACCTTGATCAATCCATTGTAGAATTCAACTTTTACGGTGGCAAAATCCTACTCGTGACTGATGACAGACTGCGGGCATCTTACTCTCTTAATAATATTGACGTGTGAATGATGTATACTATAGTTAGCTGTTTCTGTACGATGTTGCGGGGGGGGGGGGGGAGGGGGGTGGGGGGCGGGGGGGGGGGGCAGTTGTTTGGACGTTCCTCCCGTAACGCGTAGTGTAGATGGTTGTAGTGCATTCCTTCTATCCGCATGATCAGTTCTCCCATAACGGGACAAGAAGGTGTGTGCGGGAGGAATGTCGGCTGGTGTTGTTGGCGATAATGTACTGTTGTAGGGAATTTCGGGCTGCTGTATGTTGGTAATGTTATGCGAAAATTATTCAAAATATTCAACAGAATGTCTAGTAGATGGTAGAGATATACAATTCGTACAGCGTGTCGGACCATTAAGCATTAAAGCCATACTAAATCGGTTCAATCATGCTATTATTAATTATGACGCCATCTTACACGTCACTTAGTTGAATATGATGTCATATGACGTCATATAACAGATGGATAATTTGGAAAGGTCCACTCACCGGCACACGTGACACTTATAACGTTCTAACTGATGGGAAATGGACCTTTCCAGGTTTAGCTATGCCTCGCCCATCCACAGTTAAGTTCCAACCAAGCTTCGCCCATATTTGGATCGATTGATCCTCTAACGCCCTAACTACCAATTTCCAGAACACTACAGGTAATCTGTTGGATGTTTTGGGTCTAGTTTGGCTGGATACTGTTGCTGCCAACAGCGCCCAGCCAAGGTGGTTTCAAAATATCCAACAGAATGTTTATTGAATAGTAATGACATACAATTTGTATACAGCGTCGGACTAGACTAGCGTCTATGACGGACTAAATTGAGTTAGTCATGGCGTAATGATTTAGCTGTCACCCTACACGTCACTTAGTTAATCATGACGTCATATGATGGATGGATAAATTGGGAAAGTCCATTGATACAGGCTACTGTAGAACAATAACAATACTGTATGCTGATAGAATAATGTATATATGTACATGTGTATAATACCATAATATTATGTATCTCCACAACTGTGTACAGTTCAGAGAATAAACCATATCTATCTCTCTCTCTCTCTCTCTATCTAAAACTTGAAAGGTCAATCGACAGACCCCCTCCCGGCCGACAACCTGAGCGCACCAACAGACAGACAGACGTTCAGACAGACAAACCGAATTATACTAATTGCGAGTTACAACTAAAATTGTCATGTCTAATTTTCGTGTGACATTTTGTATATGCTAAATGAGGTGAGCTTTCCTTTAAAAGTCACGAGTTGTGCCAGGGTCATGCTTGAATCTTTATCATAAAAATGATTTATTCTTAGAAATATGATCTCGATAATCTTTCATCAGCTCTAGCTTTATAGTCACTCAGAGATACGAAATAGAACACGAGGGTGACACGAGAAATATAAGATATCTGGCCCAGGTGAGGATTTAGGGTCACAGCCCGGGCGCTGGCTCACGTGATAGGAGCCTGTGACTCACCCATTATGTTTTACAACAGTTCCTAATAAGAGTAATTTCAAAATAGTCAACAGTGTACCTGCCTGATTGCTGTGAAATTGAGATATAGAGGTATAAATACTTTTTAAAATATTGAAGAGCAAAATAAATGTTCTCCTTTGTCACTAAAAATATGCGACGAAAATATAATATCTCCTGGAATAAATTCTTATCAGAATATTACATAAGCAGAACGCAGTCGAGTGAAATACTGACTCACGCATTTGAGTTCTGTTTTGACAATGTACTTAGTGACAGCCCATGGCTAAGATAGTTGATCCGTTTGCCTCAAACTCAAAACAATAATAAACTATCGGAATATGAAGGGGTGTACTAAATGTGGTGATTCTACCTTCTTGCGCTCCAGAGGTATGGCCAAAATGTATATTGCGATACGCGCTTCCTGATCCGTGGACCTGGATATGTGTTGGCGTGTCCTGAAACTCATAGAACCACCTATACTAGGAATTAATGCGTCAAATTTGATGATTCTACCTTCTTGCGTTCCAGTTTTATGACTAAAATATGTATTTCTGGATGCGCTTGGTGACCACGTGACCAGAATATTTGACTGTTTGACATCAACCTCATTTTTGCGTAGTGATCGACAATATGAATAGATATGTCAAATTTCGTAATTCTAGTTTGTTGGAGATATTGCTCGGACAGAGAAACAGAGAGACAGACATACACATATGCTGACACGTAGGCAGGCAGGAAGACAGTCATGCAGAGCAAGCAGGCGGACAGGCTGATACGCAGGTAGGCAGGCAGACAGGCTAATGGCACAAACCGCAATACCCATACACGCCTTTGGCGGTGTGGGTAATAAATAAAACCAACTAATGATCTATTCCAACTATGTAATAATCTTGTTCTCAATTTGAAATATATTCTTCGCAGTTAAAATTTTAAATTCTGGATGGGAAGGGGGGGGGGGGCCCATGTATACCCTGATCAACGACACTGGATTTCCTATCCTAGGACACCTCCAGGGACCATACCTTTAAGGAGGTTGGCTCCGCCCCTGTTGACAAGTCAGTCCATGAATCTGCGGGAAACCTTGACAGGAACATGAGTCATTTCGCTCATCACCTCTACGACCAAATTAGCATATTTGGGGCTCACCAGGCGGATTCCAACCTGAGAGCTTTGGCTTACTAGACGATATGCTTGAGAGTCACGGGTGTCACATGGTATGTTGGCAGGTTATATTCGGAAAATAAGAGGACTATCCAAACAGCGTTAACGCTTACCACTATGATGTCAAAAAATGTTAATTTTCAAATTAAATTCAAATATGTTCATTTTTCAACAAATTTGGTGGAAGATGGTTCTGTCATAGATAGCAACATAGTCCACAAAAATTGTTGAAAAATGTACACCAGTTTCTTTACTATTGGCGCAGTAAAAGATAGAATATTGACATCAGAGTGGTAGGTTTGTGTCATGCGTGGTGTGTACGGTGCCTGGATGATTTTGAAATCTGGATGCCCTCAAATGGCCTCTCGTGCATTCCCAGAGGTAAGCTGGGGGTGGGGCTTTGCGGTGGGGTGTACTGTATATCCAGCCATGGTACCATTCCTAGCTAAGGTTCGTCCACTCTTTACCTGTGTTAGAATCAATCGAACCATGAACTTTCTCACTCTCCACAAAAGCATACAGGTAAGCTGTGGTTTTTTTAAAACTCATTAGACTGGGTGCTGGTACTGTCAATGCCACCTACAGCGCCCAGTTAAATTAATTTCAAAATAGTTTACAGAATGGTTTTTAAATAGTAAAGATGAAATCCGTACACGTGCCAGACGTATAAGATGTTTAAGTTCATGACGGACGTAGGTACGTAATTCATTACGCAATTGATTGTGACATCAGCCTACATCATATTTGAGAGGCAGGTTGAATTCATCCAACCACTTTGACACAGGTAATTCACCTTTACAGAGTATCCATCCATCAATATGACGTCATGTGACATCATAATCAGATTAACGGCGTGTTTGAGGACGTCATAAGCATTACGTCATAAATGATTATATTTGGGCCGTCTTTAACTTTTAATAGTCCGCCACGTTGTACGAATTGTATGTCTCTACTATTTAATAAACATGCTGTTAAACTAATTTGACTGGACGCTGTTGCTGCATAGGCAGCAACAGCGATGGCAGCAACAGCGACCAGTCAAATTAATTCCAAAATATTCAATAGTTTACCTGTGTAGTTTTCTGGAAATTGATAATCAGAGAGCTTACAGATCGATCGATCGATACCAACACGTGTGTGGGTGGAGCTTAGCTAGAGGTGGGAGGAGCATAACTGAAAATGGAAAGGGTCATTGTGATAATGCATACAGGCAGTGTGCTTCTTAACATATGTCGCTTTCAGTTTCATGACTTTCTATCTCAATCTTTATCTCACACTGTGTCTGAATTGAGCTTATCTATGAACGAGGGAACCACAATCGTCAACAAGTTATAGAAGTATTAACATTTGTGAACTGCGTGTGGACGCGTTGAGTTTACGAGTACAGAGAGACAATGTTTGGTCAACTGTTATTGATATCCCTTTGCGTAGCTGCACTTGTTCCGGTAAATATGATAAATGTCATAATAATAATAATAATAATAATAATAATAATAATAATAGTAGTAGTAGTAGTAGTAGTAGTAGCTTTTATTATTGGCAAGCATTCGTTCTATGAACCCTGTCTTTGACGATGCACTGGCACTACGATGTAGTTCATTCATTATCTGGAATGTTATTTTACCTTTTTCAATGTTCGACCCGTGTGGGGTTCGAACCTGGCAATTCTCCGACGCCTTCCGCCTAGCGTTTGGGAGCCAAGTGCTCTACCCATTGGTCCACCGTTCATAGGACAAAAATCCTCATTTACCGGACCAGCTTTCAACCACCAGACTCATAACCACACGAATTGACTGGAATTGATGGTGTACATTACAGATATTTTTACTTTTTTACGTTTCTGAGATCTCTTCTGCTACATCACTAGGCACTCGCAAGTATGTAGTTTCTATTAGTGTCAAGCATTAGTTCTATGAACCCTGTCTTTGACGACGCACTAGCACTAGGATGTAGCTCATTCATTATCTGGAATGTAATTTTACGTTTTACAATTTTTTACCCGAGTGGGGTTCGAACCTGGCACATTCCGCCTAGCGTTTGGGAGCAGAGTGCTCTACCAACTGGCCCACCATCCAGAGGACACAACGCCTCTTTCACCGGACCAGCTGTCAACCACCCGACTCACAACCACACGAATGGACTGGAATTGATGATGTACATTACAGATATTTTTTTCTTTTCTTACGTTTCTGAGATCTCTCCTGCTACATCATTGGGCACTTCTATGAACCCTGTCTTTGACGACGCACTGACACTAGGATGTAGATCATTCATCATCTGGAATGTAATTTTACCTTTTTCAATTTTCGACCCGAGTGGGGTTCGAACCTGGCAAATCTCCGGCACCTTCTGCCTAGCGTTTGGGAGCCGAGTGCGCTACCCACACTGTTTGGTCAACTGTTATTGATATCCCTTTGCGCAGCTGCACTGGTTCCGGTAAATATTATTCATGTTATAACAATAATAATAGTAGTAATAGTAGTAGTAGTAGTAGTAGTAGTAGTAGTAGTAGTAGTAGTAGTAGTAGTAGTAGTAGTAGTAGTAGTATATTGTTAACGAACTTGCTCAGTTTCGCAAAAGTGAAAATTTCTTGTTTATTTTATTACTTGAGAGTATGTTGATTTTGTCTCAATCATCGCTTATGTTAGCTTTGTTCTAATATATTGTATGTTATCAAGTTTATATTTAGCGCAACACTATAGTTTTCCTCTGTCTACAGTACACCCTGTCTATAGCTGTCACCTGCCTGTGGGACCAGAGTGATGATGCTGAAGATGAGCGGTTGTACCACCACGTGTCTTGAAGGGCCACCACTCCGTAGTCTTAAAAGCCACCAGTTGAATTAATTGACAATACTAAATGAACAGATTTCTTTAATGACTTCTCTTTGACTGTGCTCAAAGTGGTCACTATAGAAGGTGCCACTGTATTTTAATTTTTGACCTTTATATAGTTTTGCTTTCACTAGGAGGCTGCGGAGATTTGAGTTTGTCTTAAAGGCAATAACAGGTCTGGGCCCAAAGGGTTCACGTAATTTGGTTTGTAATGTAGTGTATTCATCGTTGAAACTTTTCGCAACTTCAACGTTTTTCCTATTGTATGTTAGGACAAAAGGGATTATCCCCCTTGTATCTGATAGGCCTGAGTCTACATTTAGGCCACAAGGCCATTTTGTCTGCAGACATTTAATCCAGAATGATTCTCTGAGAAGTAGGCGTTTTTCTGTTTCTTCTTCTGTATCTAAAATTGTCGTTTGTTCAATTGGTAAGATTTCCAAATCACGGTTGATAAGATGGTCTCGCAGATTGAAATGCTCAGCTACACTAGTGTCCTCATTCATGTCTAGGTCGGATATATGCCTAGTGGCATGCACTCTGAATGGACCTTTTTTGCCCTACATATTGTTTTAACACAGCCTGCATGATAGTAAGTAAATTACATTTTCAGCATGATAGATTTTGGAACTTGTCATTTGTTTGAAAGCTAGTAAAGCTATCTTGGTTCGGGGGAAATTTGTCTAATTGACACCTAGTTTTTCCACACTCTTCCTGGAGTGTCCCCTCCTATGGACTAGTTGGTTCTGGCTACTCTTACTGGTGGTCTGATCTGTTGGGTTATATTGTTTATATGTTGTCTTCTGTAAGGTGTCCGACTTGATTTCCCAAAGTTGGCGGGTGGAGAAGCCTCTTGTTTCCAGTGTATGAAATAAGGTTGAACATGCTGAATTTAGACTCTCTTTATTGCTAGAGTTCCTATGAAATCGAATGATTTGTGATTTTACTAGTCCTTCGAATGCGTGTGGAGGGTGAAAAGATTTTGTGTGGAGTAGCTGGTGTGAATCTGTGGGCTTGAAATAAACCTTATGATCTAAATAACTGGATGCATTGACAGTTAGGTCAAAGAAGTCAACTGAGCTATCACTGATATCTGCCTTAAGTTTGATGTTGGGATCATGACTGTTTAGAGTGAGTAAGAATTCTGTGATGTCTTCTTTAGAGTGTGGCCAAATTAAGAAATTGTCATCCAGATACCTGTTATACAGTTAAGAGTGTTTTTATTGTACTTTTTAAGGCCTGCCTCTTACCATTCTGCCATATTTGTGAAACTTGGGCTAAAACGTTTGTCCATGGCGCAACCACTAATCTGTTGGTAGATATCTCCATAGAACTCAAAATCATTGCCTTTTCGACTAAGTTCTAATAGGGACAAGATCTCTGTATCAGGACGTTGAATATCTGGGATTACAGTACCGGCCCAGTATCATGTTAGTAAATATGTTTTGTTACTCATTGTCATCTCAGATACAGGTGTGGATCCAGTAATTCTTTTAAATATGTGGTCCTTGAGGTAGAGGCGGATTAATACAAGGGCTGACGGGACTAAAGCATAAGCGTCTACAAGTAAAATATAATTACATCATTTCATTCATTTGAATATGAAATCCCAGTATCTCACTTTTACAGTCATGATATACCTGACCTGTTGAATATGTTGAAACCAATTTGACTGGCGGTCGGTGATGCCGTAGCAGTAATAGTAGTAGCAACAGCTGCAGCAGCAGTAGCAGCAGCAGTAGCAGTAGTAGTAGTAGTAGTAGTAGTAGTAGTAGTAGTAGTAGTAGTAGTAGTATTAGTAGTAATAGTAGTAGTAGTAGTAGTAGTAGTAGTAGTAGTAGTAGTAGTAGTAGTAGTAGTAGTAGTAGTAGTAGTAGTAGTAGTAGTAGTAGTAGTAGTTTATCTTGTGTGGCTGCGAATGAGGCTTTCTGGGAGCGTGAGCGTGCGAGCGAGTGTTGGTGTCTGCCTACCCCAACAGCTTGCGCGAAAAGGTCAATAAGTAATTACGATGTTGTATTTCAGTTGTCATGGGGCTCGGGTATGTTGGAAGTTCGTCTTCTGGGTTTCCATAATGACCCAGGTACACACGGGGGTGGCCAGTGCTGTGACAGTACAGAGACTGTATGTAGCAGAGGCTGCGACTACTTATTCAAAATGTGCCTTGATAATGATTTGAGGTAATATATGTGAACATTAAATAATCCGCCGAGTGCATGAATTCTTTGTCTTTACTATTTAATAAAAAGTATGTTGCATATTTTGAAACTAATTTGACTGTGTGCTGGTGCTGCCAAACTCAGCAACAGTACTCAGCCATATTAGTTCAAATATTCAACGGCTTACCTGTATAGGTTTCTGGAGATTGATATTCAGATTGATCCCAACACGAGCAAAGCATGGGTGGAGACATAGTTAAGACTGTATTCATCAATTAAATCAGAAAACGTCATATATTGAATATCGACACATCATGTAGTCTTGATTTCCAACAGAAAATAATTTGGTAATAGACCCACATATGTCTTCAAAACAATTATAATCGCTATATTGATAAAAAAAAAAACAAATAAAAATTGCGCGTGTGTGTGTGTGCGTGCGTTCGTACGTGCAGGGATGTTTGTTGAAAAATGCTGACCAGATTTGGCTCACATTTTAACAAAACGAAGGAAGCTACCGGTACGATGTGGCTCAAATATTGACAAAAGAAAACGTTTGACCATACACTAGGATTCAACAATTTAGGTCTGATCCGAAAAAATCCAAAAAAACGAAAAAACCTGAAATAACCGAAAACGATTTGCAATGTGGCAAAAGTGATAAGGCGAGGGGCTGCAATCATTAATTGCTTTTGGTATTCATTTTAACGCGCACGTTCACGCTTTAAGCATGTTTAATATCTTTTCCTTTTCATTTTAGTTCTGATAACATGACTCAGTGCCCTTATGGACTGGGTGTACAGAGACGGGCCATCGCTGCAGATTTCAACACGATTCACTTCCACGGGCTATTCATGTTCATTTTTAAGTTTCCACAAAGTACACCCGTAAGTACCCTACATACACACCTCTCCGCTAAAACTGTCTGTTAGGTCAGAACATGGCGAATCTTTAAATGAAGATCACAAACGAGAATTTGATTTCAATAAACCCGCCAAAAATAACTTTGTATCATAAACATATTTTACGAATTAAAAAGAGCCAATTTTCACAAACTCTATCACTGTTAAGATTTCAGTTAAAGTCATGAGTCTGAACACGTCATAATATTCCCAGTATGACGTCATCTTATGAATCGCCGAACAACGCGGATTCAGATTACTCCACACGTGTTTTCAGAACAGACTAAACTGGTGTCTAATACAGCTATGAAGCTGGACATCAGCTCAGAGTCATCTCTAGATTATCAAACACTAATATTTCTCCTGCATCTCATTAAAGGGATGCTATTATCATATAAAGTGTTGTATTGTACTGAGAGATGAAGGTTTATTGGAGCCATATCATTCATATCGTATCTGCATCACAATTATCGGTATTGTAAGATCGTGTACATGTTGAACTGTGATCGGCACCACTTTGTCTCCGCAAACGATAGTGTGTGATGTCATATAAGTGCCAACTGATTACATTCCTTATTATATAATACTCATCTTGTAGAATATTACGAAACTAATTTGACTGGAAGATGTCGCTGCCTATGGCAACAACAACTTCCAGTCAAATTAGTTATAGAATATTTAACGATGTACCTGTATCATCGCTTTTACATCACATGACCACACTATAGATCGCACCTCTACAACTGAGAACGTATACCGAGATGAGCTAGGTTTTTTTTCTGATTGGTTGAAAAGTAAATCATGACAGCCATCATAGTCTGTAGAAATGTATCAACATTTAGCTACTAAAGCCTGAATATTGTCGGCATGAGAAAAAGCTAAAATGCCAGGGATGGAGTATGTGTGGCAAGTTCTTTCACTGAATAATCAGTATACGATAAGGTGAGGTTTCCTTTAACACAGTGGTGTATGCTGTGAGCTATCAATTATCAACAGCAAAATAGTATTCACGCGAAGACGTCATACCACAACAATGATTTCCAAGATGACGCCATTCTGTAAGTGGGAAATGGAAGAAAATAACATTCCATGGCGAAATTTTCAATTTAAGAGTTCGAAAACATGCAAATGATGTTTTATTTTATCTAAGCTATACAGATGCATCATTTGGTGTGTGGTAAGCCTTTTCTGTTTGTATTCCACTTTCCATGTGTTCGTATTAAGTTTTAATGTAAGTTTGACACAATGACCGAATTGCAAATTAGCCGCCTGGTCATTGTGTTAATCCGTGTTCTGTACGCCGAAGCAGTTGCTCCGACCTTAACGGGTAGAATGTTGCCTCGAATTTAATGTGTTGTAAGATGGCTCCTTCGAACATAACGGAATCATACATGAATTAACCAATAGAGGTTCACAGATCCGCGTGCTACGCCTCTCCGTCATGTTGCCCGTCAAGCTAACAACCGTCAGCTCGCCGCGTTGTATGTCAAACTAGTAAGGGGTGCGTTGTATCTGATCTCTATTGCTGAATGTGTTGACCTGTGCATTATCATACACAGACAAATAGTATGAAAAAATAATATATATATTATAAAATAGATCTTTATTGAGTAAAATCAAATGATGAAAATAATATCAATAATGTATTAAAAATATATATTTTTGAATATTTTGAAATTACTTTGACCAGAAAAACACATCTATAGCGTGCGATGTGCAGTTTAAACATGTATGCCAGCAATACAAATACTAATGAAAAACACCACGGCAAAGTATGCAACGTGTTTTCAAATTGTTGTGGTTAAAGTTGCATTTCAAAAGAAACAACATCTTTATTTTATGATTTTTGAACCCCATCTGATGACTGCGCTTATGACAGCTAACATTTTCTTCAATAATAGACGGTCTGGAATTTTTAGTGGATTGCCGTCACAGAGAGTGCGATGGATGTTGAAGAGGGATGAAAGAGAGGCAGGGCTGGAGAAAGGGAAGGAGAGAGAGAGAGCGCGAGAGGGAGAGAGAGAGAGTGAGAGTAATTGTTTTAGTGGGGTGCAGTCACAGTGGGAGGGAAGGAGGAAGGGAGGAGGGAGGGAGGGTGCGACGGAAGGAGGGAGGAGAGACACAAAGAGAAGGCGAGTGAGAAAGAGAGAGGGAGGGAGGGATAGAGAGATGGCGAGGGAGGGAGGTACGGGGGACGGGGATGAGGGAGAGAGATCGAGATGGGGAGGGAGGGAGTGAGAGCGAGCGAGAGAGAGAGAGAAAGAGAGAGAGAGGGAGGGAGGGAGAGTGAGAGAGAGAGAGAAATTGAGTGGGAAGGGAGGGAGAGAAAGCGAGATGGGGAGGAAGGGAGTGACGGGGGAGGGAGGGAGAGCGAGAGAGAGAGAGCGAGAGAGAGAGAGAGAGAGAGAGAGAGAGAGGGATGGAAGGAGGAAGTGGGAGAGACAGAGAGGGAGGGATGACAGGGGCAGGGATTGAGGGAGGGAGGCAGGCAGCCATTGCACTTCCTTGGGGCGTTTGGGTCGACTGGATGCATCGTAGGGCTTCTCTTCTCCCGAAGGAAATTGTGTTGATTTTAAAGAGGGTTTCTGCAACCTGGGCAATTAACCATTTTGTCTGCACAATACTGTACACCATTTATCATATAGAACTATGTAGTTACAAGTTTCTACGTAACGATACAACTTAGCCATGCATATTTTGAAAGTAATTTGACTGAAAGGTTTTGGTACTTCTGGCAGAAAACAGCATCCAACAAAATTACCTTCAAAATATTCAACGGCATAGGTTCATCAAAACAAACAATGTAATTCTACATCAGGCTTGTATCATACTTAGGGCCACTACTGTACATAGATAACCTCCGTGAAACTGGCTCCGAATCTATGAAAGCACTAAATGTTTTCAAAACAATCAGTACTTAATTATTTTAATAACACCTACTGATAGCTACATGTCTTACTTTATTTTATATGCGTGTATTACAATACATTAATTTACTTTTTTCATTTAATCTCCTAGATTATGGGATTTTCCTATTCTTAAGTAGGCCTATTCATTTCCATATGATAGCTGGTGTTAATTTTAGAAACACTGTTGTTGCTGTAAGCTGTGCTGTCGAAGACAACATAACGGAATGCAGTAATTCACTAAGCAAGGTGTTGCAAAACGTATGTGGTCATTTATCTCGTATATATTTAATTTCTCAATGTATCTAACATAGGATAATGTAGCTAGATGCAGTAATTTACTAGTTAGCATTACGGTCATTCATCATTTGTTTGAGTGGCAAGATGGCGCGTAACAATGGCCTTATGCGATGTGGTCACGTGACGGAAAAACCTCTATAAGCGGGTGCTGTGGCTGATAATATGCGAGTCTAGTTAAAGCAACACCACCATATAGTATTTGTCACAGAATGAAGCTACACAACGTAATGTTTCCAAAAATATAATTTTAACCTCGGTAATCAAATTAAAAGTCGAAATCTTCGTTATTAAAATACGTGATGCATTCGCAAAATTTGATGTAGATACAACATGCATTGGGTTAACATTACAGACTTACGTCGGAGCAACTATTTCGAATCAGTTAATTCGAATATTATTTTTTACGAATTAACTAATTCGACGGATCTGAATTAGCGTACTCAGAATTGAGAAAGTAATCGATGCATCGATACAGCGATACATCAACACGCCGATACATCGATACATGAATACAGCGATACATCAGATACATGAATACGGCGATACATCAGCATTGCTCCAAAGTAGTGCTCTAAATACGCAAACGAATGTGCTAACAAATAGCGGGATCCATTTCTGGCTATGACCCGCCTATTAGGCCATTTCCAGCTACGCTCCGCCCAAATCTGATTCGTGTTGGTATCGATTTAATGCATTGAAACCTGAATTTTCAATATCTAATTTTCAATGTAACTATATGGGTGAGCTGTTGTATATTTTGAAACTAATTTGACTGGGGAATCAGTCAAATTAGCTTCAAAATATTTAACAGAATGTTTATTAAATAGTAGAAACGTTCAAAACGTACAACCGTCACGGACTACTAAGCTTCTAAGACGGACTAAATCGCGCCATTCATGACGGAATTGATTATGTCGCCAGTCTACATGCGACGTTGTTGATTATGACATCTCATGATTGACTGATAAACTGGATTAATCAATTACCGCAAAATTTATGTTTAAGCTGTTTGCTAAACATGTCTATTCCCACCTTTATAGACTTCTGCTCGACTAAAGATTGATGTTTGGGATGAGGATCATGGCAGAGATGATCACGTGGTGCTGCTGGCCACCAACCTGGCCATGTACGGTGGTGAGCCAACTCGTGAGCTGACCTTAACAGATCGTCATTACAGGCAAGGATATAATCATTTAAGCTCGGTGTTAAAGTTCTCATAAATTGATAAATTCGCGGCTACGCTTCTAGTTAGTTAAAGTTGCCCATAACATAACATGTGTCCATACATTTATTTAAAATCCGCCTAGTGTATCAATTTATGAGAATTTTAAGTAGTATGTGCATAGACCTCCAAATTTATCCATGGGTAGGCTTAGGGTAAAACCGTTACAAGTTAGCATATTGCCGCAAGAAATCACGGAGAATAACCTGGTCCAACGTTGTTTTGTGGAATGTCATGTAGTGGCAGATAAGATTCCCTGTATGGTTATTGCGGCTATACCACGGTGCTTAAATACAAGTTGAGAGATGAACGCGCTATTCCGGGCTAAATTAAATCTATATCAAGTAGGCATGCTAATTTTCCTATCCTTTGAAATTGTATATCGTGGATGCAATAAAGAAAACTTGACAATTGTATTGACACATGATGACGATACTGCTTGTGCGGGTGGGTAAGTTGGTGGTTTTAGGCTCATTGGGGATGCAATAAAGGCTCGCTAAACCGTTAATCTCCTCAAACTGTTCGTTCCAAGTTATGAGGAGGTTAAAAGTTCAGATTTACCTAAATACACAGGAGTGGAGCCATTTTGAATGTGTGGGGTGGGCGGGGTTGGAGGTGACTGGGTCTCATTTCTCATTTCTGTTTCGTTTTGTTTCGTGGAAGAAACGAGAAGAGAAGACCTGGTGAAACCATGGTGGGAGTTGAGAGGAAGGGTTGGGGTGGGTAAATGTGGGTAAATGACGACGGTATGGAATAACCATGAATATGGTCTGTTAATTCAATTATTCGTATTGTGTAATCTATTATATTAATGGCTAACTGCTATCCGACAATAAAAGTGTTTGAAGGAGCTGTTCTTTTCTTTCCTATTCTTTATAAATCTGTTTACATCGTTTTTCTCCCCTATCTCTCTGTCTCTCACGCACGCACGCACGCACGCACGCACGCACGCACGCACGCACGCACGCACGCACGCACGCACGCACGCACGCACGCACGCACGCACGCACGCACGCACGCACGCACGCACGCACGCACGCACGCACGCACGCACGCACGCACGCACGCACGCACTCACGCACGCACGCACGCACGCACGCACGCACGCACGCACGCACGCACGCACGCACGCACGCACGCACGCACGCACGCACGCACGCACGCACGCACGCACGCACGCACGCACGCACGCACGCACGCACGCACGCACGCACGCACGCACGCACGCACGCACGCACGCACGCACGCACGCACGCACGCACGCACGCACGCACGCACGCACGCACGCACGCACGCACGCACGCACGCACGCACGCACGCACGCACGCACGCACGCACGCACGCACGCACGCACGCACGCACGCACGCACGCACGCACGCCTCTTAGTTTATTGTTTCTCTCTCACCTCGTTTTAGTGTTCTCAATCATTGGCTGCTCATAATAATTCTGTAGGGGGAGGGAAAATCTAAGTTGTAAGAACTTGTGCCCGATCCCATTGTGCAATTGTTACAATAAAATATGTTTAAATCAAAAAATTGAGGTCCGGCTAGGGAAGCTTTCCTGATAACGCTGGTTAATACAGGGCCATCCTCGCACCTGCGTTATCATGGTTGTAAACTCCACTAGTGAAGCCACTGGTACTTAGATCAACAGATTAATATATATACTGCTATGGAAGCTTACCTTACATGGATTTAGAGATTCCTCTATAGAAACATAGGCGCAGGAAGGTGTTCAAATGTGGAGGGTCATAGCCAGTTCAAATTGGGGAGGGGTGGGGTGGGGGGTGGTGGAGGAGAATATTGACACTTCTGTTCTGAGAAGTCTTTTTCTGCATTTGTGGGATTCAAATATGGAATTTCAGGTTTAGGCACTCCGAAAATGCGGGGTGCGGAGTGGGGCAACCCCATATCTTTGTCACCCGCCATCCCTCTGATCCAAAAGTGAAGGGGCAACTGGACCCATTGTCCTTCTCTTCATACGTCTATGAGTAGGTTGTTGTACTAGTATTCAAGAGTCACAGCTTCGCAGTTGACTCCTTGGTAATATCTTTGCCGCGGTTCTACATGGGAAGATTATAGTAGTGAGATAAAGAGCTCGTGTTATGGAACCTCTGAGATCAAGTGATCTCACTATGGACACATACAGTGCATAGACCAACATATTGTGTGAGCACTATGACCATCTGTAGCAGAATGGATAGTTTTAGCTATGCCCGTCCATTCTGGCTATGCACTACCCATGCTTTTCCCGTGATGGGATCAATCGATCGCTGTACTCTCTGAATCTCAATTTCCAGAAAATTATACAGATGGGTTGTTGAATATTTTGAAACTAATTTGATTGGGATATAGTAGCAACATCGCCCAGTCAAATTAGTTTCAAAATATTCAACATAATGTTTATTTAATAGTAACGACATACAATTCGTATAACATGGCGGGATATTACGCGTTTATGACGGACTATATCGCCTCATTCTTGACGTAATTGGTTATGACGTCAGCCTGTTTGACTGAGAAACTGGATCCCTTAATTATTCTGCTACCGAAGTTATAGTATTCATGTCATAAGATTCTCCTAGGGAAACTTATTGTATTTACATCAGGATATTCTACTATGGAACGTTACATTAATTAGACTAAGAATTTTTGCCGTGGAAGCTGACATTACTGAGATCAAAAGATCATATTATGGGACAATATATTGGTATTCACATTATAAGATCGTTCTATGGAGACCTACAGTAGATGGATCAAGGGATTGTGTTAGAGAATCTAACATAGTCTAGGTCAGTAGTTCGTACTAGGGTACATTACAGTACTAAAGTCAAGAGGTTCTCACAAGGAGAGTTACAGTACTGGGACAGTATTCGCGAAGGGGACATACGTCCGAAAAACATGCGTAAATCTGGCGAAAAGTCCATATTCACCTACATTGGATGAATATTTAGTCGCCTAAATTACGATGTAATAAGGTCTTCTAAATAGGTGCGGACAGTTAGGTGGGTGCGTAGGTTCGTCACTCTTCCTGAAAAAACGTCCCCTGAACTCGATAGATACTACCATGGACACTCGCAATACTCGCGTCAAGATATTCTGTTAGATAAGCTCACAGTACTGACATGAACGAAATTATGCTAGGGACGTCTCCAGTGCGAATTATACCAGATAGGGTTACAATAGAGGACTTCAGTTTATCGATCACGCATATGACGTCGTATATCAACTACGTCACATGTAGGCTGACGTCATAATCAAGTACGTCATGAATGGCGCGATTTAGTCTGTCATAAACGCTTAATAGTCCGTCAAGTTGTCCGAATTGTATGTCTACTAATTTGAGTGGGCGCTGTTGCTGCCATAGGCAGCAACAACACCCAGTCAAATTAGTTTCAAAATATTCAACCGCTTACCTGTATTAATTTCTGGAAATTGAGATTTAGGGAGTGCAGGGCTTGATCGATCGATCCCAAGATGAACAAAGCGTGGGTGGAGCTTAGCTAGAGATGGGCAAGGCATGGATAAACTGGATTCATCCTCCCTGAGAGCAAAAAGTGTTGGTACTAGGGAAGCTTCTGCTACACCATCCCAGATATCCTGCTCTGGAAGTATACAGTGCTAGGACAACACAGTCTTGCCATGGCAGCTTAGAACAACATAGATGACAGATTGAGAAATTTTGATATTTTCTAAAACAATTCTGAGTAATTCTCTTTAAAACTGAAGTAGTTTACGAGAGTATATGTTTCATCCAACTAATACTAACACTAAGATTAAATTTCTGTTCACTATTTTGAAAATAATACAACACATTTCTTATGACTATATTCAAAATGATATGCTTGACAAAAATGTTCATTGCAGTTTAACAATCCGGATCATCATGCAATGTAATGCGCACTTCTATGGAGAGTCGTGTTCCATTCTCTGTCGTGATACTGATGACGAGAGCGGTCACTACACGTGCGACCCACAATATGGCATCAAGGTGTGCCTGCCAGGTATGTTATTTGATCTATATGCAGATCAAGGGAGGGATCCATGGGTGTCCTGCAACGGATTAGATACCACCACCACCACCAACAACAACAACACCGCCGCCGCCGCCGCCGCCGCCGCCGCCACCACCACCGCAAAATATTCAACAGAGTAGTTCTTACATTGCAAATAAGTTAATCGTATTTGTCATGCTGGTATGCATGCATGATTACTGTATTCTGCGGCTATAGTAGCAGAAACATCACACAGCTGCAATCAGTCCTTCCCTTTTGCCCACTGTGTCTTGTCCTCAGCCAAAATATTTAGCTTCCTCAGGTCCATTCTTGATTTGAGAGTACTGAGTCCTACATTTATTAGGTCACCTCGTAGCGCGCTTAACAGATTTATACAATGCCGTACTCTCCTGGCTCTGTATCTGCTGGCTCCGAGTGGGGCAAATTCCAAGGCTCTCTGCGCTAGTGTGTTTTCTGACATCCTTAGCACATGGCCAAACATGGACCATCTTTGCTGGGCGACCTCTACGGATAGCGGCGATGTATTACACCTCTTTTATAGGCCATCATTGGAAATTATGCTGCCTGGCCATCGGTGCCCAGTGTTTTCCAGGGTTAAATGCATACAATTTGAATGTCAAATCAATATGTTAATTCATGCCAAAGAGCAAAAAAGCCTTTACACCTTTCTAAGTTTAATACATTTTCTGCGGGCGGACAGCAGGACCCCACCAATCCATGGCCAGAAGTGGTCACCCCATCATGGACCAATCATCTGGACGCCCGTAACTAATTTCTACAACCGTGCATGGGCATATCTGACTAAGACACCGCGCTGTAGTAAATAGCTGGTATTAATCATCTAGGCGCTGGCTGCCAGTCAATAGACGCAACTGATCTGGCATTCACGTATCTAACGCCATAATTATGTCCTTTCACATGTTAGCTGACGTCACAATCAGGATGACGTAGCTTTGTCACGAAATTCGAAGTCTGTAGCAAAATTCTATGAATTGTATATAGCGTTGATGAATTTATAACCTAATACACATTTTGTTGACTAGGCCTATTTTGAAACTATTTGACTGGAAGCTATTGCTAAAGGTTTTTAACATAACATCAATTAAATTGCGAATAATATTTCGTACATTTCGGGACCAAAGTGATTAAGTTAGTTATGTCTAATGTCGATAACGGGTCAAGTGACTTTTACTCCACGAGATTTCTCTAGCATATTCGCTACTGTCAATAAGGCAGACCAAATACAAAAGTCGTAAGAAATAGTATGTTGAGTATTTTGAAATTAATTCGCCTGTCACGTTAGTCCCAATACATTCATAACCGTGCCTGCACGTTTATTGTAAACTTGATGTACTAATTGCTACATCAGTGATACAAAATCAAAATTTTTTTTTTGAAAAACAAAATACATTTTCTATTTAACGACCAATAAGATGTGAAATAGCATCTGCGCACCTTAAAATTCAAACATTTTCTTCTGGAGAACCCATGTATCCCATAAAGAATCGAGATGGCCTCGGCCTATGCATTCTAAGACCCGTCCAGTAGAGCCGAATTAAGCCTGTTTGGGTCCCAGGGCTTATAGGATGTGAGGACTCCTTAATCGGGTGAGGAAAGAATGAAATTGATGTTGCTATTACTACTACTACTACTACTACTACTACTACTACTACTACTACTACTACTACTACTACTACTACTACTACTACTACTACTACTAATAATAATACTACTACTACTACTACTACTACTACTACTACTACTACTACTACTACTGCTACTACTACTACTACTACTACTACTACTACTACTACTACTACTACTACTTTTTTCTTTTTTTTTGAAAAACCGACTCTGACGCAGTCGGACAAACTTCACGGAGGAACTCCTTTAAAAAGGCTTGCAAACCCCCAGAAAAAAACTGGTGAACTAGTAAGCTTTATGATATTTACACCGCTTGATCCAAATTCTCTAAATAATACTACATGCGTGTCTAGAACAATGGGCGTCGCTCCAAATTGTGCCAAGATTTGGCTGATATAGTCCCAAAATTGTGACGATATTGGACATTCGCAAATATATGCTCGATTGTTTCCTCGTCTGTTTGACATAAGTAACACCTATCAGAAGTCGTAATATTGCACTATAGTCAAGTGTCCCACCCATATCCGTCGATGTAGTAATCGCCACAATAAATTACGAGCCATATTTGGTATGTAAGATTTTCCATACAGTTTTCCAACTGGATGGATTATGGCTTGAGTCATCCCATCTCCTAATTGCTATGGGAGGTGTTACTTGTTTTCGTCTCAGAATATGGTACCATTCTTTAACATCTCATCATCAAGAACTAATGCAGGTTGTGGAGTCAAACCATTATTATTTACATTTGGCAGACGAAACCATTCAATTGGTACAGCATGTTTTATTTTATTTAGCAACCGCTGAACATCTATATGCCTCATATGTGTTTTTCTAGCTACTTCTTGCATTGAAATCCATCTACGTGTTTGAGGGTGTATCATATCAGATAAATGTTGAATGCTATATTTTGCAAAGGACGGTAGATAAAGTACTGCAATGTTATAACATATATTACTATTGCCCCACAAGTGCTGTTCTAGTACTTCCTTCCAGCACGTAGGTGGAGGCATGTATCTGTCAAATATTTCTAACTCCTTACATGGATCTTTAAACACATCTGGTATCATTTGGCTATTCGGAGGTGACTTCTTTGAGGTAAAAACATGCTCCGCCAGAAATGGTTATACAGTGCTCTCCATGAGAGCTCGTGAAACGCATGCCGACGTCTCATCTGATGTAATAAGATCATTACAAAATTTTAACCTTAAAGAAACACATTTCACTTTAATATCAATTAAATCAAGTCCTCCTTCTAACTTAACATTATTGAGTACACGATGGGAAACTAAATGATTATTTTCTTCCCATATGAATGACAATATCAACTCATTAACCTCCTTTTCTACATGTTTTGGCATGTGTACAACAGATGCTGTATACCATAGCCCAGATAATGCCAAGTTGTTGACAACAAACACTCTACCAAACATTGAAAGACGACGACGCTTCCAATTTGCTAATATTCTCTTAAGCTTAGATACTCGTTCATTCCAATTTTGTGTTGTATTCGGTTTCCTGCTAAAATAGATGCATAAAATCTTAATGGTATCATTAGACCAATTGAGTTCAAGTAGCTGGTCATTCCGCTCTTTCTATGGCCACAAAAATAATCCTTTGGCTTTTCCTTTATTGATTTTCAAACCAGATGCATTTTTGAACTTTTCCAGTACGTGGTTTAAAATTGCAAAATCATTGTTTGAACTGGTAAACACAGTTGTGTCATCAGCATATTGTGACAGCTTAAGTGGTCTTTCTATGCCATGAATACATATGCCTTCAAAGTTATTATTTTGCCGCAATGCTATGCCATGGGATTCCATCAAAATAACAACACATAATGGCGATAGGGAACACCCCTGTTTAACACCACGTTCTAAGACAATTTCTCTGGATAACTGATTGTTCACTAAATAGCTACTCGTGATATCCGTAAATAAAATCTTAACCCATTTAATAAAGTGTGAGCCTAACCCAAACGACTGCAACGAATTAAAAAGAAAATCCCATTCCACACGGTCAAATGCCTTTTCGTTGTCCAGGGCAATCACAGCTGAAGGGATGCTATACTTCTCAACCAATTGTATACGGTCTCTTATTAACATGGTATTGGTTAAATTTGTCCTCCTAGGTACGGCACATGTATGCTCTGTTCCAATGATTTCTCCTAAAACACTACCTAGTTTCAATGTTAGTGCTCTGGATATTATTTTGTAGTCTACACATAGTAGAGAAATTGGTCTTTAGTTCTGAATTAGACGTCTGCCATTTCGTTTATATATTAGCCTTACGTATGCCCTAGCCATAGTTGGTGGTAAATGGCCTTTCTAAAAAATTTCAGTGGCTAATTCTTCCATTATTGGATCTACAAGGTGCCAGAACGTTTGGTAAAATTCAACTGGAAGGCCATCACACCTCGGTGATTTTTCTAGTTTCATACCTTTAAGGGATTTAGTTAAATCTTCTGGTGTTAAGGGTTGATCACAAAATTCACTGCCTGTGTCTGACACCTTCTTTCTATATTTGCTAACAAATCCAATTTAGCATCTTCATTAATCCCCTCTGACTTGTACAATGACTCATAGTAATTGCAGACAATAGTACTCATTTCATTGTTGCTAAAGATGGTTGACCCATCCGGCATGTTTAATGAGCACATCACCTTATCTACTGCCCATGCTTTTTCTAATGTGCAAAAATATCGGGTTGGCTTTTCTGCTTCTGCATGCATCCGGGCTCTTGCTCTTATTTTTGCACCCTCAAACTCATATTGTTCTATATCTCTTATTTTACTTTTAATTTTAACCAGTAATTCATATTACATATATTCACCATTATTTGCTTTAGCATTAATTTCCATCAGTGATCGATGAAATGTTTTCTTGCGTTTGCGTATTTCCCGTGCTTTTCTAATAGCATACTTTCGGGAAACATACTTTAAATCCAGTTTTACATCCTCCCACCATTGCAATCTGCTCTTATATGATCCTTTCCTATTAATCCAGTGCTGCCAACAACTCTCTATATTATTCTTATAAAATTCTTCTCCCAACAGTGTTGTGTCTAATTTCCAAAACCCAACCCCTTTTGTTACCCAATCAGAATTGGCAAAGGTTACACAAACCTGATCTGAGAATGCAACTGGCTTAATATTAACATCTCTCCAGTACCCAGTCAACAAACCATTCACATACGTTCTGTCGATCCTTGAACCAACTTCACCATCTGCCGAAAACCATGTAAGATCTTTACCATGAGGTTTTGATATTCTATAGGTGTCAACTAAATTTTCATTATCACATATTTCTTTTAAGAGTCTATGTGATGTATCGGTATAAGTTGAAGTTGCATTCCTATCATTTTCATTGTCTACGACACAATTAAAGTCACCACCCATTACTAAGTTTTCAGTGATGTTATCTAGTGCTGTTGTAGACATCTCATTAAAAAATATTACGACGTAGTTGATGAGATGCAGGTGCATATATACACTGCAGTGTGAAACGTGTTTGTTGTATATCTAGCGTGACTCTCACCCAGCGACCATTTGCACCTGATACTGAAGAGATTATATTTACATAGGCTGAACAACGAGGGGAGTATAACAATTGCTACGCCTGCACTATTATCTTGAGATAACGAATAGAATATTCTTGATCCAGAAATTTTTTCTAAATTATCGTATGATTCTGACTTCTGAACTTTTGTTTCCTGTATCAAAACAATGCCAATCTGCTAATTTTTCAGATTCTCTAGTAAGTGACGTTGCTTTATGTCACTATTTACGCCTCTACAATTGAGTGTGCAAATTAGCATAAAAAGTAATAAAATGATGTGTATAACCGCCATTATTAAGCTAACTAGATTTTGTTTTTTTCGACCCGCTCTTAGACCATTTACCTATTTTACTCGCAAACGCTGCACTACTTAGCTCAACTTTTTCCAAATGCTTATATTTTAATATATCTGAATCATGACGCAGATGCCTATATTTAACCCCTTTTGCCGTCACATATGGCACTAACACCTCTCCTGCCTCTCACCTGTACATGACCATTTCATCGGGTGATTTATAACTCTGTTTTTGAATGGAATTATCGGATTCAGCGACTGACATATTATCGTCTTCTATATCACTTTCCTCTATTTATCGTCAACTTGTGTGGAATTAGCCTCTCTGACATCAGACTTGGATTGACGTGTTACTGGATTAAGACTTAGCCCCTCATCTAGAACCTCTATTTCATCGCCTGCAACTACAGCGATTGGATTCTTAGTTTGTTCACCATGCTCCTCATTAACATGGACTTCAGCTACAATCTGGCAACTACTGGTTCGATGACATTTTCTTTAGCAACGTGCTTCCCATTAACATGGATTTCAGCTACAATCTCAGCAGCTACCGGTTCTATGACATTCTCTTTAGAGACAACTTGCTCTGCACTTTTATCAGCACCCTTTTTAACATATTTGTTCTGCGGGCATTGCCACTTAAAATGATCAGATGATCCACAATCTAGACATTTGTTTTTGTTAGGACAATCAGTTGCAACATGTTCTGTGCTTAAGCAGATTCTACACTCTTTGGTTTGCCCCCTGTGGCATAATGGCAAGATAAATCGACCATCTATCGCGACCTTACTTGGGAGAGGTTGTTCTACGTTTTCGAACCAAATTCTTCTGATGCCATTTCTAAGGTTCCATCAAATGGATAGGTCTCGTGTTCTACTTTGGCCACTTTGCAATACTTGTTCAATTCATTGATAACCTGTTCATCTGGGATCTCTAATGGAACCTTCATCTTGACTAATAGACGATCAGAATCTATTTCCTCCACATTACACACCTCACCCTTCACGACAAGGACCTCGTCGAGCAACTTTTCCTCCACGCTTTCATTAACTACGGTGACATTCCATACAGATTTGGAAACGTTAATGAGACCTTGAAGGACCCGTGGCCCTGCCCCAACTAGATCCTTCAACCCATGATACACCTCAATTGCCGAAACATCCCAAGCCTTTGTCGTCACTTTAAGACTCAGGGTACGCGTATAGGAGGTTGCCATGGTGTTTTAATATAAGAGGAAACCCATACTACTACAATATATAAGGGGTAATACAAATATATAATACCAAGACGTCAGGGAAAGAGCAAAACACTAAATAAATAGTGTCCCCTTTTGAAACCCTAAACAACTATCAACAAATATACGAATAGATAGTACAGTCGTATATTTGTTAGATTGAACCACTTTCTAAGTGGTTCACTAACACCTAACCGATTAAAGTGGTTTCCTAATGCATACTAACCACATTACAGTCATATATTTGTTAGTCTGTTCGAGTTGACAGGGGCCAGCCAACGGACTATAAAGATGTATATATTCAAAGTACTAGGCTTGCGCTTACAAATGACAAAGGAATAAAATCAACTCACTCAAGCGATCTTGCCAAAAGGTAATGCGCTAGCCAACGAACTATAGAAATAGCATACTGGCGCGGGAAGAAATGTATTGCGTTGACCACAGTAAGAGGCGTCCTACTAAATGGCGGAATCCGCCAGCTAAGAGGAGTGCCTTTAGCAAATGTAGACACAAAATGCGCTCCAACCAAGACAAGAATTTACAAATTAAACATAAAGTTTGAAAGGAAATACTAATACGAAATATATGTATAAAATTTATCTACAAAATCGCGCTAGAAACTAGCAAATGCGGGCAACAATTACAGAGCTAAATAAATGCGTGCGTTCAATTCGACTACTACTACTACTACTACTACTACTACTACTACTACTACTACTACTACTACTACTACTACTACTACTACTACTACTACTACTACTACTACTACTACTACTACTACTACTACTACTACTGCTGCTGCTACTACTACTACTACTACTACTACTACTACTACTACTACTACTAGTACTAGTACTACTACTACTACTACTACTACTACTACTACTACTACTACTACTACTACTACTACTACTACTACTACTACTACTACTACTACTATTACTACTGTTACTACTACTAGAACTACTAATTCTGCTGCTGCTGCTGCTACTACTACTACTACTACTACTACTACTACTACTACTACTACTAATACTACTACTACTACTACTACTACATTACCGACCTCCAGTCAAATTGGTTTCAAAATATTCAACAGGTTATGTATATCATGACTGTAAAAGTGAGATACTGAGATTTCACGTTCAAATAAATGAACTGCTGTAATTATTTTCGATTTGTGGACGCTACCTCCAGGACCACACCTTTAAAAGAATTCCTGGATCCACGCCTGGATCTGATATGACAATGAGCAATAAGCACATACTTACTAACATGATGCTGGGCCGGTACTGTAATCCGTGCTATCTGTGTATAATGTGTTGATCATTTCGTCGCTGTTCTGACGAAGGGGCGAATATTACATTTTGTAAATTTAACAGTTAACGCCGCCTGTCGTTTACTGGTGAAATTAACAAAACATTATAGTACGCTGTGTAGTAGCAAACACGTTGGTTAAGCGACAAATCACTGGTGGTGCGGGCGAATATTGCCTTGACACGTCAACATGTGTTTCACGAACAGGCGAACATGAAGTATTAATATCGCTGTTGGAATGAGAAATTGAAGCAAATGTAGCAAATGCAACGAATTGTACATAACGACCAGGCGAATATTGGGCGAACATGCCAATATCACCAGCATAAAAAAACGTTTCACGAATAAGCGACTATGTATATTTTATTAATAAATGCCTTATTAATTATGTAAACACAGAATGGTAATATGTAGTCCGTAGAGGGGACCAAGCGCTTTCTATTGCTATGTCACTTTGCGTAATACATGTCTTTAAGAGTAGCATTATTTGTGATGGTAAATACAAAAAAAACCTGAATGCGATTTTCTCAAAACTGTGATTTTCGATATTCGCCCCTTCGTTCCCCTTCAGCATAACGACGATGTGTGACAATCTAAATGAAGGGGGTACTGCATTGAAGTACGTCTGTGTACCAGTAGCTGTATCTATAAAACTACTGATCCGATTCAGCCTATCTCTTAACACAGCAAAGGATCTATCTTACCCTGACAGATGATACACAGAATGGATCTTTCACAGCGTTTCCATCGAGCATATGACGTCATATGACGTCATAATCAACTACGTGACGTGTAAGATTACGTCATAATCATGACGTCATGAATGACTCGATATAGTCCGTCGTTAACGCTTAATAGTCCGACAAGTTGTACGAATTGTATGTCTTTATCATTAAATAAATAGACTATTGAATATTTTGAAACTGATGCCATAGGCAGCAACAGCGTCCAGTCAAATTAGTTACTTATCATCTTACCTGTATAGCTTTAAAATAATTGATAGTCAGGGAGTTCAGAGATCGATCGTTCCCAACACTGACGAGGTGTGGCTGGAGCCTGTATAGCGATGGGCGGGGCATAGCTGAAACTGGAAAGGCCCATTGAGCCATCATCCGGAGAAAATACCCGGACCCGGATAGGACCAAATTCTTAATCTATTAGATATCTTAAAAATTATTCTACCTATTTGGCTGAAATGTTAGCACAAGAAATGGTGCTACCGTCTGAAGGGAATCCATAGCTTTCCCCCTTGATCCCAACAATCCGGAATCCCCCCAAAATCAGGAAAATTTAAAAAATCTGGAAATCAGACGAAAGACCTTACAATGTGTTAAAGGGGAAGATTTCTTTTCAATCTCTCTGTCCACAACATATAATTTATTTTATGTGTATCTACTTTATTTGGCAGGCTGGGAGGGACCCCATTGCACTGCCCAAATTGGTATTGGCAAATGATGCGCATGCCTGCTGTAAACTAATAAGACACCACATTCACTATGAATAATAAACAGTGCCAGAGTAAACTATTGTTTGTGTATTTCCGAAACTGTTGGTCCCAACCCCAGGATGATTCATAATAAAGAAATATTAGTTACATCTCTGATTAGTGCTGACGAAGTGACCTCGGTGGTCACGAAAGTTACACTCAAACAATTTCTACATCCCGGAGAGGTAACTAACAGTTCTTCATTATTGTTTGTTTGTTTTATGTATATACTCGTAACAGATGTATGCGTCAAAGAGCATGTGATCATGCACTACCAGAGGAATCCGATCTGTCAATCCTGAAGGTATCTGACGTCATAATCAATTATGTCATATATAGGCCGACATCGCAATCATAATTGAAGGAGACTACTCTGTCACGAAGCTGGAAATAGTCGTAAGGTGTACGAATTGTATCTCTTTTGTGGATTTACTATTTAATAAACATTATGTTGTATATTTTGAAACTAATTTGACTGTGCGCTCTTGTTGCCATGGGCAGCAACAGCACCCAGTCACATTAGTTTCAATATATTCACCAACTTAACTGTATAGTTACCTTGAAATTGGGATTCTAGAATTTCAGGGGTCAAAGTAAATCAATCACAACACGTGCAAGATATGGGCGGGGCTTAGCTAGAAATGGGCGGGGCTTAGCTAGAAATGAGCGGAGCTTAGCTAGAAATGGGCATAGCTTAGCTAGAAATGTTTCTGTATCATTAGTTTCATTCAAACCTATACAAACTAATGAATGACTGGCGAGAATACAGCGTAGTAGGTATGCGAACTACGAAATCCAAACTTACCCCTTTAAACCCCCTGAAATGTGTTCAAGAAAACATTAGTTTTCTTAAAGAAATTCTCCATTTGCAAACCAAGAGCAGATTATATTTTGAAAATGTTTCACTGGATTGTCTTTCTCGGTTATCGGGCCAGTCATTCCGGTTGTACATTGTCTAAAATAGTTTTCTCTTGTTCTGCAAATGGACATTTCTCAAGACCACTGCATAACCCAATTTTTGGCGACTTGATTGGTAACTTGTTAAACAGACCACTCTTTAAACAGACAACTCTTTAAACAGACCACTCTTTAAACAGACCACCCTTTAAACAGATCACTCTTTAAACAGATCACTCTTTAAACAGATCACTCTTTAAGACCACTCTTTAAACATATCACTCTTTAAGACCACTCTTTAAACAGATCACTCTTTAAACAGACGACTCTTTAAAGAGATCACTCTTTAAACAGGTCAATCTTTAAACAGACCACTCTTTAAACAGACCACTCTTTCTTACGTAGGTTCAAGCATTGATGCAGATCCGGAATTGGTACTGGGCAGACTTGGCAGTTGCCCACGGGTCTACATCCAAATCAAATTTCAAAATTTCTATGGCAGGCCTCCACCAAGAAACAGTGTTGCACTGAGAAGACAGAAATAATGCTTAAGGAGTAGTGAGCATTATTGTTACATTTCTGTCAAAAATTTTCTTTAAAATGTTCTAGTCATTAATGGCAATACTCGAAGCAAAATAAGCATGTTATCTATTCCTCAGAATGCAAGCAATACCATGCTGGGGTCCGGGGTTCTCCCAGGAGAAATTGAGTGATATGCTCATAAGGTTATGCGCTCTTATGCCAGAAAATTTTCATTGCCATTTTCAGACATTATAAAGGTTCATTATGTATTTCCTCTAAGACTCCACCACAGCAACGTAACCGGTCATGGAACCTTCAAATACGATAACAAAGAGACAGGGCTTGCCATTCTTTTTTAAATAATGTGACCTGGAGATTGGGTAGTGACAGAAAAAATGTGTTAAATTATTTAGAAAATGAATTTGAACTGACTTTGGGAAATTATTACGGTTCGGTTCAAATCGGTGCTGGGGACAATGTCGCAACATTGACTCCAAACTTCCTTTAGTTCTTTATTTGTAAACCAAGTTTTCAAACTTGTTACTGGTTGTCAACCCCACACCACCCCTCGCCAAATAACGATTTCGGATATTGCGAGCCAAATGTAATACTAAATGATATATTCTTCTCCAATCAAATATGTTACAATAACTAGAGAGCTACATTTCTAGCTATGCCACGCCCTAGACTTGTGCGATTACCTGATTAAATCGAAAATCGCGATTATTTTTTAAATCATGAATTTATAGTACTAAAAATTATATAATCGAATAATCGTGAATAATTTCTACTGCATACCATATTTCATAACCTAACTTTTATTTACTTTTTATTGCGATCCGTTAAGAAAAAAGGCATTTTGCTCATTGAATGTATGCCAAGAGAAGACTGTTTTTGAAAATGTATCACTGGAATGACTGACTAGAGAATCACAACGTCCATTACAACAACAGCTGACTTACATATTCACCATGAGTTTACACGAGCTGAGACAAAACACGCTGATAAAGCAATCTCGTCAATGGTGCAGTATGTTTTGTAAAAAGGAAACCCTTTTGAAGATTCTGTTCATGACCAGTTGCACAATTTGGTGACAAAACAAGTTGCTACAGATAGTATTAAAGAAAGTTTGGAACAAAGAAGGCATCTATCAGTTGTAATCCTGTTACATTCTTGAAAGACTTCGGATTGGCACGCTGTATGCCTCTCATTGATGACAGCATGGCCGTAGTAGAAGAATACTTGGTGCAGTTGCTGAAGAAGGGCTCCTCCTGCAGGACATTAGATGAACTCAGACTATGGCTATACCACCATGGAAAGAGTATATCGCTCGATTCACTGCCGCCGACAAGTAGATGCGTAAAAGGGCATATATTAAGATTTTTCTATCACACGCATCTTCAAATCCATTGTCTGGATGATACCCTTGAAATGTTGAATCCACAGGACTTTGGCTTCGAAATTGTTAACAACGGTTTGATGCCATCTAAAGCTATAAAACAATTCCCAAGTGATCTTGTCGGGGCATGCACTTGTGTCACGTATGCAACATCATCATGTTTATGTAGAAAGTTTGAAATGTCATATTGATGCTACGGGTGTAGACTGCAAAAATCAACATAACACGTGAAACAGAACATTCTAGATAAAGGATAATGTGTAATTTCCAACTGAAAAACTATCAGTATATTTGATTCCCTATATTTATATGAGAAATCAAACACTGTATCAACCTAGTATGCCTGTATCTAATTTGTACTTTTGCAGAACTCAGTTAAATCATGGCTTGTTAAGATGCAGCTCTGTGGCTCTGTGTAAGATAAGGAGCCTAAAATATCAAAAGAACATTTGAGCATTTTAACCATCTGATACCGAAAGTTGAAATTCTGGATCTCTATTTGAAACATAGCAAACTAATTTGACTGAAACCTGCTATGACATGACGTATGCATGTTGCTCTGTAATCGAGATGCTGTGACGACATTTGTAGCCCCCCTCCCCCCTTGATGGGGTGGATGGGTGGGTGGGGTGGGTGGCGTGTACACAAGTGGTGTCAGCCTTTCATCTACATAGCATATATATATATATATATATATATATATAAATATATATATCACTTTCAGACATAGGTTTCACCATAATTTGCATAACAGGATGTATTTTCCTTATTTTTGATCAAATTTTAAAGCTATTCTCTGATTTCTAAGATTTCACTTGGGATTACGTTTCTGCTATTCGCTTCTGCACACTCTCTAGTGGTCTTGGTTAGAATAGCAATTGTGGACTAGATAACCACATTGAATTAATATGTGTAGGCTTTATTTTGAAGGTTTCGGGAGTCTTAGGTTTTAAGCTGAGTGCCGATGTATATCCGATTCATACCTCGTTGGCGGCCATTTTTAATGACGTCATCAGGCGAAACCCTGGCTGTGGGAATTAAACACCCAAGTAAAGGTTGCATCATATGGCATCCGTTGCTAATTCTGAAACAATGTCCTCCCTACATTGACTTGCATACAAGAGTGGTGTCAGTTTCAGGTATATATATATATATATATACATTTAACTCCCAAATAGACATGGACGATCTCCACATCATCGTCCGTCGGCCAGCTTAAATTGTGGTAGTTTTCTCTGTTATCGATAAATGGATCTCCATATAAGATGTACGGTGATCTATCGACATTATAATGGAGCCTGATTTTCAGTTCAAGCCTGGTAGTGCATGCCCTTCCGTAATTGAGTGAGGATTTTGAGTAGATTCTTGACAACCACATTGTCTACACTTAATATGTCATAGGCTTATGAGAAAATGTGCTTGACCTTTTTTGGCGGCCAGCTTGGTATATTAGCGGCCATCTTGGTATATGACATACACAATTCATATTTTGCTCTATCTTTCATATTTCTTTCTCATATTCCTTAGAAGAAATCTAGGTTTTTTAATTCCAAGTAATTTCTATTATATCGCTTGAATAAAATATAATTCAGGGTGCTGCCCACGTCAAAATGGTGGCCAAAATCAGCACATAAAGTTCTCATGTCTCAATAAATATATACAATTTATTACTTAATGTTAACAACAAATAAGTAGCTTGTATATCTTTTTGCAATTCCTGGCCACCATAGGTGGTAACTCCATTTTATGTAGTGGGTTGGGATTTCCCCTTCAAAAGACCACGCAACGTATGGCATTAACATGTTTGCTTGTTTTGTAAAGACATACAGGTGGTCAGAAATTAGAAATTCTGAGTAAGAATACACCAGGAGACTGTCCTTAGGAACACGTTCTTTCAGCCAAATTTAGGACAAATAATCAACATGACAATAGAATTACCGTCAATTGCAGCCAATAGATGTAACAAATATAACAGCTACTTGATGTTCATATTAAGTAATACAATTTAGATATTTATTGAGATACGAAAACCTTAGCCAATAATGGTAGTAATGGCTGCATGATGATAATAATTTAACTTTATCTATTCACTCATCTTCCGTCTCATATTCAGAATCTGAGTCAGAGGAATTTGTTACTCGTGCAATGTTTGTACACAGCCCCATGGTTGGATTCACACTTGCATAACTCAGTTCAATTGACGTGGTTATCTCTACAAGAGCAGCGTCCACGACATTGATTTTCGGACAGCTACATTTAAATAACTGCACTAACGATTCTGGTGCTGGAGGAAGTCGCGAGAGATCTGGCATGAGCTCATTATTTGAACTGCATGACCAACCGAGTTCAGTGACTTCAAGCTTACTGGGCCTAGCAACAAGAACCTGATGCCAAATTCTACTTTGCAAGTGTGCTCTTCTCGTATGCTCATTAATAGCACACTGCGCTGGTGGAAGTTTTTAAGTACCATGATTTGCTTTGAGTGCCAGGAAGTAAGACAAGCGTAGCTCTTTTGCCTGCGTGCGTGCGTGCGTGCGTGCGTGCGTGCGTGCGTGCGTGCGTGCGTGCGTGCGTGCGTGCGTGCGTATTCATGTGTAGTCCTATTTGTGTTAAACAACTGGCAGACACACCCTGTAATTAGTTTTGCTCTAGGTGCATCGTCCGCACGATGGCAGCCAGTACACTGATAACATTGTTATCAGCTGTATGAAATGTATTCCACCGTGCAGTTTTGCTTTTCCCATGAGTGTGACCAGTTGTGATACAACCATTCATAGCATGTAAGCCTCTAAGCGCTAGAACCTTTCTCTTTCATTATAAATGGGCTGTAGTCTTACAAAACGACGCTTCACACAAGTTCACATGACTAATTTTCATTCTGTATACACCTGTATCTGAGGAATAAATATGGATGTTTAACAAGATTTCTGAACTTCAGCTGCATAGAGTATACGAATAGTGTCTGCTTCTTCTTGCATGCTTTGAAGATCCACGAAATCTGATGGTTGCTGATTTGACTGGACACCTAGACTTGTTACTGCGACATGCATTGCCCACACTGCACGTCCTGTGTGACGTGCATGCGGGAAGGGGCTAGTGCAAGAGTGTTGCACCATGTGGATATGCTTTATGAACCATGTTTCGTTGTTAGCAACGGGGCACACCATAATTCTGCTCTGGGGGACTACCGCGGCTCTACATGTGGAAGAAGACAGAGCATTTATAGGTTGGAGTCCCATCACACCCACTGGTTAAGTGGAGTTTCCAACACGAATGAAGGGGATGGTTTCTGATGGCGTTTCGAAGGCCGCTGTAAAGAGGGGGTCGGGGGCTGGGCATAAGGGGCCAATGAAGACTCCCCGAAGGGACTGATATGTGAAGAAATGTGGTGGGGCGGACTCCAGTGGCTCACGGATGGCAACTTGGCTTGCAGTACTCTCCAACAGACTAAAAGTGTGATTGGAGTGGGATCCGGAGGAGGGTCTTCGGCCTTGGGAATTGTGGTTATGGGGCTTGCCAAATGGTATGCGGAGTAGCCACACTGACAACTAAGTAAAACCGAGTAAACCTGTAAATATTCTTACCCAAGCGCATCCGGCCGGCAGCTATAGTAGGATTTCTGCATCCACATTATTATTATTATTATTATTAATATTTCTAATTTCCACCCCTGACATGTCTGATGTCAGCAGGCGGTTTATTTGCCAGCAAAATCGCCTCTGATCTAATGAGTGCCCTGTTATCCGCCCTGATGACGTGTTCCAATCGATGGAAGTGCAAGACCGATGTCTTATTGAATAGTCCCAGTTATTTTACACGTGACATCCAATTTGCACCCTATGACCATGTATGGCCGTTTCCACAAGTAGGGAGGTGTGGTCTCTTGCCCACACATTCTGTGCATTGTGATAGAAGATCGCCATACACAGGGCGATCAAATCATGACTTCTTGCTTTTATGTATTGATTAACATTTTTTACATGCGAATGAATGTGTTTCTTATGTTAAATTTCAACAATCTACACATAGATGGAGTGTCTCTCCACATTTAGTTGCTAAAACGACGCCACTAGACCACGGTGTTTCAGAAGAGCTAGGCTGATATATTTCACGCATGTGTTCCGGAAGACTGGAATAATCCGCATGTTTCCGAATTTGTGTTTTTCATTAATTTTGTGAATACATTTTCTGCCGCTACGAGACTTCCACAACGCACACCTGAGGTATATATATGCAATGACATACAAAAGTGATTAAATAGGCACCTTCCATTGGAAGCAGTCGACTGAAAATACTTGCCGTCAACAATATTAGCTAATACCACTGAACTGCTAATAGAATCAAAATCAATTGGCTTACATTTTAAGACAAGAAAGGGTGTGATGGTATACTAGGATTCTATAACTGTGAACATAATCCTGAGAAGGTTTGGAACATCTTAACCAGGAAAACGCTGAGTATTCCAGAAAATCGGAAAGTTCTTTACTATATGACAATGACGTGAGGGTGATGGTATGCAATTTCTGACTCGGCTTGTTTTTATTGGTTTCTTTACAGCGGGTTGTGACCAGATATATTCTAAGAGTTATTATATAATAATTAAGTGAGTTCAAGATGTTATAGTCTCGGACGTCAAATTAACATGGATATTCACATCTGATCATATCTTTTAAGTGTTGCTGTAACCTCCTCAGGGCCATCTAGTCACTGCAAAATACCAAAGAATATGATTAAAAATGACGGGTATGCTTGGAATCACAAGAAGTTTATCACACAACGTGTATGTGTTAGTGTGGTTTAGTCGTTATATACACCATTTGCACAGTATGCAAACTAATAAGTTAACATGTTACCAACACGAAAAACAGAAAGATGTTAGTTAGTACAATTTTAAACATAAAGGAGGAAATGTTCCGTTAAATATCTTGTACTTAATTTGATTGGAAGCCATTACTATCCTTGGACTTGTTTAGAAATGTCATACAGAAATGTCTGTTAGAATTTAGTAGCGAATACTTTTAGCTTTAACATGGACACAATTTCCATAGAGATTATCTTGCTGTCATTTGTTGCCGAGACTTATTGAGAATACCATACTAAAAATCTTCACTGATACCCTTTGGGGAGAAATTTCTTACAGCGGTTTGAAATCAGAACATAGTTCAATCAAATAAATTAGAGGCAAAGGTGCAGAACCAACACTTTCCACACATTTACTCAAGCTGATAGCCCATAATATAGCGAATTACGTAACTAAATTGATAAACAAGAACAATACGAGAGTACATAGACCCCCGCCCATCCCGCTTTTGTCAATTTTTCTAATTTTTGATTTTAGGATTTCCCCGATTTTAATATTTGGACGAAATCGGATTAGAAGTTTATCTTTTAGTTATAGCTCCTGACAGACAGACAGACGCACAGAGAGACAAACACGTACCCACAGGCAGACACGGTTGTAATACCCTCTTCACATTACAGGATGAGGGTAACAATGAAAGGAGAACATTTTATGCTTTACAGGTTGAGAAATTCGCCCACATTTAGCCCCATCACAGATTTCAACAACAGCACTCTACCTATGCTAATGTTTTCAAAATTAATAATAGTTATGAGATCTTTTCCTGGCCTTTATGCACCGTTCATCTGTCGAGAACCTCAGATTCGTCATCAATGCCCATAACAGGATCTATGTTATTGCAGGATTCACCTCGGCATGATGCACATGCTATTACATATTTATTACATTTTTGGGGGCAAGAAAATTGATTTCTGGAACATGGGTTCCATCCTACGTGTATACATTGGACGCCCTTTGGCAGTGCAATATCCAGAGCATTCATGATTGCGTGAAGGGATACATCAGTCTCCTTCTAACCATACACAGTCTCCTAAGCTGGCATTACCCAGCTCTCTCCATCTTACTACGTGGCGGTGGACACATAGATAGGCTGTGGCTGTAGGGTGCGTGACCGGTAAGAGGTAGCTGATGTGGATCCAATATTGCTATTCTTGGCCATCATCGCCATGTATATGAAAAACATCAGAGTAGTGAGCTTGCATCACCAACATCTTCTGCTGTATTGTCACGGATGCTGATCTTGGTGAACAAAGTGGGTATGTCTGTGGACATTTTCAGCTGTTTCAATCGGGTTATCTTTACATGACCATATGTTGCAGACGTAGTGTCACAACCACTGCAAGCAGTATGAATAAAACATGAGTCCTGATATCTGTACCCGCTCTGCTATATACTTCCTTCATGTTGTACATCTGTCCTGACTTTAAGCGACAGCTTTCCTTTCTGATTAATATATCAGCCATTGCAATGCCCTAATAATACAACAACATGATGAATATGTCAGTATTTTCTGCAATAGCAACTACCGACTGTCCATTACAGGCACATTCCAATTCCGTTGCCGATAAGTGGGTCCACATCTCTATTGCTTATTTTCACACTATCACAATAGAACTGAAGGTGCTTTGTAAGAAGGGCAATAAATTGTGTTTTGTTCCGTTCATTGGACAGAAAGGATTCACAATCTTTGTAAGCCTTAGTCGTACGATCAAAACTTCGGCTGAGAACTTTCCAAATTGACGACGTCTGTGTTCATGTTCTTTATGTCAAGTTTTCTCGTACCAATCAAACACGATGCCGCACATATGCCATACTTATTTCTGAGAAAGTGACTGTACTGTTCCCTGACTTTCAAGTACGTTGTATTCTTTTTCCACCCCGGGTAGTGCAGCAGCTATCCACCATCAATTACAAGCGTCACCTGCTGCAAATTGGGAGTTCCTTCTTTGGAAATCAGATTCGGCATGTTTATTTGGATTGTCCTAGCTAGTTAAGATTTGTTTATCTTTCTCATGAACTAATCTTTGAATAGAGAAGTGGGAATTGCTGGCAAAGTATGGTGTAATATCCTTATCTTCTCTCTGTGCTAATAATACAATGCATGAACAAGAATGATGGCTGGATTTGATCCACTTATTTTCAGATTTTCTTCCCGGCTTCAAGTCATTGATAATTGCACCACTCACATGGTAATTGCCTATAAAGCGTCAGTTCCCATTGCCAAGCTGATCAATTTCATTGAAGTTGATGCCATCACCATCACTTGGTGTCAATGCACTACCCAGAAACCGAAGTTCCACCACCATCAAACAGATTGAGCACCGGGAAACATTCCCACATTTTTCTTGTGTCTCTGCAATCATGAAGCTTTCGCATTACTTGTAGATAGAGACGAGCACTTTTCACATACTCCTTATGACCTGTCACAAGCCTATCTCTCACAGGTGATAAACTGCTTAATCACGTTGCTATACTCTAAACATTGTATCCACACCATTGAGCGGCCATTAATATTTTGGTTTTCTCTACGGCGTGACTCAGTACAACACGCATAGGTCACTCAGTAATGCTATCTGGTGGGATGCGAAGATCAATAACATTGTCGATGAGTTCTTCTAGTTCCTTCCCTTGTTCTTTCTCAGGCGCATGTCTATATTCCACATTAACAACACTCTACTCTTGATCCAAGGCAGCAATAGACATCCATTTATGTTTTCGCTGTTGCCATCCCTCTTGTAAGATGCTTGCGGTAACAGAGCACGGGCAATGTCATATACTTATATACTCTATCCCTACCCCATCATTACATGAAAAGACACGGTCACATGCACGCATTAGAATATGGTCCCTAACACGCACTATCCACATTGCCTTTATCCATATAGATTGATCAAAGGTGACATACAGATGGCATATTGAGACAACTTGCCTATTCTTCAATGTACATTAGAGTTGAATATAGACATGTGCCATCGCTTGGATTAACCCCTTCTGTGTCAACTTAACCATTTAATGGTCAAACTGACCAAAAACAACTCTGCAATGGTCTTGAGACTTGGCTATTTGAAAGACCAAGAGAGGAGTATTTTTTAATGTTTTCCACTGGAATCTCTGACTCGGTAAACGAACCAGTCGTTCCAGTGATAACATTTCAAAAATACTCTTCTCTCGGCCTCAGAAAGACACTGGCTAAATAAGAACTTACATTTTCTTTACTATCCCTTTGATGGTATAGACGGTAGAAGAAAGATAAGTGGTACATTTACAAAAATAGTCTTCTAAAATTAAAATATCTTGAAAAATATTGATTATCAAAATGTGTAATTGATATATTAAGTAGTATTTTGAGCGTTTTGAGGCGCTGAAACTGTTGACACAGGAGTGGTTAGGATCGATACACGTCAGGACAAGTACATCTGATACCGCAACATTATCTCCTTCATTTGTCATGAACATATGTTGCATAAAGCCAGACCAGTTTGGTGGAGTAATGTATGTTCTGTTGAGAAGCCTCATTTACTGCCAGAGCCTTTCCTTTACACTACTTCCAATTTAATTGATCGAAAAATGTCCATAGGTTGACTCCTTGTAAATAATTTTTCCTAAATGGATAAATGGGGATTTTTAGTATGCGATTGTGGATATGGTTCTTCAACAAATGACACCAAAAACAATTCTATGGAAATTGTTTCCCGGTCTGATTCTAATTTTGCTACACAACCCAGGTATGGCTGGTCTTGCCTAGTAAATTAGTCCTGATGAGGTTGATGCATAAGGAAAGATCGCATTTCCATCAAATTAATTTTAAAACTTGCAATGGAATATTTGTAAGACTATTCTTGCAATCATAATTCGACGTGCTATTCGCGCACGAATATTGTTAAGATGGTGAAAGCAATAGAGGTATCGCATCTCACACTCACGCATCCGACGTCATGACATCATAATCAAGTGCAGCACTAGTCAGTTGATGTTACAATCATAATGACATATAGATCCGTCATAAAAAATTGAAAATTCCGTCACTAGTGTACCAATTGCATGACTTTGATGAACTTTCTGGTTATTAAATATTATGCTAAATGTCTTGAAACTGATTTAACTGTGGGCTGTTGCTGCCATAGTTAACAACAACCATCCAGTCAAAGTAGATTCAACATATTCAGCAGCGTATCTGTATTTCGCTGTGTAATTGAATGTGCATTGAATTTGGGATTCTTGGAATTCAGGGATCAACGTATATTATTCGACTCCAACTGAGTCCAACGCGCGTAAAAACTGGCCGTAGCTTAGTTAGACACGGGCGGGCGTGGCGTAGCTAGACATGAGCGTGGCATAGCCGGACACGAACGTGTCATAGCTAGATAGGGGCGTGGCATAGCTGGAAACGCTTCCATCCATGCCACATGGCATTCGCACATGAATATTGTTAAGATTTTCAAAGAAATTTGTCTGCGGGTTGATGTTGTTGCTATGCGAATTTACGTGCAGTAGGGGCTCAAGCGCAATATTTGTGCAGTATCTCCCTGAGAGACTGCACAGCCAGGCCTTTCAATGCAATGAAGGTGAAAGTGCACAACTATATACGGATGACTGGCTTCAAAAACATTTGACCCGCGTCACTAGATGGACGAGTTAATGCAAACATGGGGTGCTTCTTATTCTGGTTCTTGTTCGTGTTCTTAAGGCAGTTTCAATAACTTTGGTACTACTAGAGGGATCTTCCCCAGACTCGTGTGGATGCTTTCCAGTGCGGTCTCAAGCATGTATCCAAACGTTGTGGTCAAAAGCTAAAGCACAACAGCTTTCAGCAACAATGTTTTCAAAATGGATATTTCTAACGCATTTCTTTCAATAACTCTGTTTTTATAGTAGCGTCCGTCTCCAAATTCATGTATGAGGTTGCCCGTGGGGCTCAAAATGACATATACCAACTTTCAAAATCGACACTTTCGAGGCATGTTTCACTGGAGCAATCTATTCCAAACGTGGGTAGCTGTTTATCAATTGGGTCTCGAGGACGTGTGTTCATCTTTCCATCAAAATCTCAAATACAACAGCAACAACTTGTAGCAACATTGTTTACAAATAGACACCTTTGGCCGCTCCACGGCCGCCCGCTTGAAAATTATATAAACGGCGTGGGCATTGGACAAATGTGTCCTTGTTTGGCGAGCTTTTCATTAACCCTTTGAACCCTACAAACCAAAGACGATAAATCATTTACAATGTAAGAACTATTATGTTGAATAATTTGAAACCAATTTGACGAGAAGGTGTCTCAGCCTACGGCAGCGACAGGCGCTAGCAGTTTCCTGTCGAATTTGTTTCAAAATATTCAACAAGTTGTTGTTATAGTTGCCTCGTAATTGATGGACCGGGACTCTAGATTTGAAAGGGTTACCGGAATGGAAGAACCATATACTTATATTCTGAATATTAGCTCTCTATAGTTATGCTCGCCCACTAAGTGGACGAGGGTATTGCGATCGTGTCTGTCTTTGTACGTGCGTGCGTGCGTGAGAATTAGCCTGCCTGCCTGCCTACCGACATGCCTGCCTGCCTGCCTGCCTGCCTGCCTGCCTGCCTGCCTGCCTGCCTGCCTGCCTGCCTGCCTGCCTGCCTGCCTGCCTGCATGCCTGCCTGCTTGCCTGCATGCCTGCCTGCCTGCCTGCCTGCCTGCCTGCATGCCTGCCTGCCTGCCTGCCTGCCTGCCTGCCTGCATACACGCCTGCCTGCCTGCCTGCCTGCCTGCCTGCCTGCCTGCATGCATGCCTGCCTGCCTGCCTGCCTGCCTGCCTGCCTGCCTGCCTGCCTGCATGCCTGCCTGCCTGCCTGCCTGCCTGCCTGCCTGCCTGCCTGCCTGCCTGCCTGCCTGCCTGCCTGCATGCCTGCCTGCCTGCCTGCCTACATGCCTGCCTGCCTGCCTGCCTGCATACATGCCTGCATGTCTGCCTGCCTGTCTGCCTGCCTGTCTGCCTGCCTGCATGCCTGCCTGCCTGCCTGCCTGCCTGCCTGCCTGCATGCATACCTGCCTGCCTGCCTGCCTGCCTGCCTGTCTGCCTGCCTGCCTGCCTGCCTGCCTGCCTGCCTGCCTGCCTGCCTGCATGCCTGCCTGCCTGTCTGTCTGTATGTCTGTATGTATGTCTGCCTGCCTGCCTGCCTGCCTGCCTGCCTGCCTGCCTGCCTGCCTGCCTGCCTGCCTGCCTGCCTGCCTGCCTGCCTGCCTGCCTGCCTGCCTGCCTGCCTGCATGCATGCATGCATGTCGGTCTGCCTGAGCCTGTATCTAAAGGACTATTGATCAGATTTGGCTTAAATTTGAATTTTCTGGGCAAGAGGATATCCAATCTTTCGTTGTGATGCGGATAAAAGTGCCCGGATCTGGATCGAATTAATTTCTGGATCTATGGATATCTCTGAAATTATTGATTTTACTCAAGTTTTATCGCAAGAGGGGTGGTGGCGTGACCATACATTAGAATCTCACAATTTGGGGCATGATCCGAAGAAATCTGATAAAATCAAGAAAATACAAGAACGTATTATAATCTAACCAACATGGGAGGGGAAGCGTCTGCAATCTCTGTTTGCTCTTGTTGTTATTTGGAGGAAGTCGATATGTGGCAAGAACATTTTATCCGTTAAGGGGGCAAGATAAAATACAATTAACAGCTTAGACTGGGCATTTATCCCCGCTGGTGTCAACTTTACCGTTTAATGATCAAGTCGGCTAGAACACGCCCACCCACCCTCCCCCCTCCCTCCTCCGTCAACCCACCCCGGCATCTGCGATAGTCTTGAGCAGTGTCAATATGTTGACCAAAAGAGTAGCATTTTTAAAAACTTCCCACTGGAATGACTGGCTCAGAAACCGAAATTTGTTAGCTATTAACGTTTTGATAGTTAAACAGATAAAAACAGCATCTGCTGTGGTGGTGAGGAATATCCATTTGCAGGAGGATAAAAAGCTCTTTTCGTAAATTTCATTGATAAGTTTACAAAAATAGTATTATCCTTGAAAAACCAAGACCATACAGGTGTTAGTTGATATAAGCATTATTTTAAGCGCTTTGGGGGGATTTTGTCTCAAGATCGGTTTAAAGGTTACTCAACGGATGAATCCAATTATAGCTATGCCCCGCCGAACTTTAGCTAAGCTCCACCCACGATTCGCTCATGTTGGGATCGATCGATCCCTGCACTCCATGACTATCAATTTCCAGAAAACTATACCGGTAATCTGTGGAATATTTTGAACCTAATTTGACAGGGTGCTGTTGCTGCCTATGGTAGCTACAGCGTCCAGTCTAATTAGGTTAAAAATATTCAACACCATGTTTAGTAAAGACATACAAGTCTTAGTCCGTCATCAAGTATTCGTATACGACGAAGTTATCCACGTCATTCGTGACGTAGTGATTAAGACGTCACCCTGCACGTCATGTAATTGATTATGACGTCATATGATTGCTGAATAAACGGGATTCCACCATTCATGCTAAAGGTAGAGCTCTAAAAACAACAGTCAGCCTAAAGTATATTTAGCCCTGAAATTGATACATTTGTTCAAAATTATCAAAATATTATCTTATTGAGTGTACATTTGCAGGCCAAGTGAAGAATATTTTTAAAATTTACAACTGGAATGACTGGTTCGCTTATCGAGCAAGTCATTTCGGAGGTTGATTAAAAAACAGTAAACAGTATCCTCTTGACCTGTACATTGGCAGTCTTCAGGACAACAACAGAGACTGAATTTTTACGCTGGACCATGAAAGGGTTATTAAAGTTACCTGTTAACAGATATTGAAATTCATGTTTCCTATATTTGTTATGCTTTTAGCCACTATCCGTTGTGTTATGACCCCATTGTCTACGCGCTCTGTAATAAATAACATATAGGTTCAATTAAATTATTTTCAGAATATTCAACAGCTTAGCCGTAGTTACCATGAAATTTGGTACCCTTGGTAAAGCCGTTTACTGGGGCAGAATACTGGACAAATACCGGACCAATGCGATCGATCCGGGATTTGGCCATTAGCGGCCCAGCAACCTGCGTTATCAAGTTGATTTGTAGAAAAGTATTTTACTTCTACACCATGCCAACACAGCAGTCTCCGATAAGGCGCGTTAATGGGCCGGCACTTGGCCAATACCGGGCTGCATTGGCCCAGAATTTGTGGGGTATCGGCAGATGCGTTATTAGCCGTAGCACATTGTCGAAACTGCTAAAGGTGACAAGTAGTAATGTCAGCCGTATATGACGACACCGTAAAGTCAGGATGACAGGAAGTTAGTATGCGGCAGGATCTGCAGTTGTTTTCACACTTATTCTTTCAATATTACAGCACATGTGTCGGTGAAATAGATTAATAGCACGATTATGTTCACAAATCTATGTGGACATAACATCATGCATAAATTAGTACCTCAGTTGCTATTGAATGGTTATACCACTGAGTCAAGTTTTTCCTTCCGAACACCAAGGCATGCGTCAGTCACAAGCAGGATTGATTGTGAACTTGCTCCAGTAATAAGAGTGACTGTACTTACCGAACGATCAATCAAGTTTATTCCCATGAAAACACTACAGCGCTATACAGAAGCTATGTAAACTATTTCTAATACATAATTAAAAATATAATACAAGTATCTTTATCAAAATTGTTAAGATCATATTTCACGGCATCGCTAGCGTTATTGCTATCACCAGCTATTAGCATTTTCTTTATTGTTAGGCTGCATGCAACACTCCGGCAGACATTGAATTGCTTGAGTGCCGCTTCACTAAAACTACTGATCGTATATACCCTTAACCGTCTTCTGTCTACGATTTTAATTGCTTCCAAAGACATATTATAACACTGCTAGCCCATTATATTATCTATTATTTCACGAATGTTAACATAGTGTAAATTCTCTATATCCGCCCTCTTCCTCTGGCCGATGGCATATAACTGCGTCACCATTATGTACCTTAAAGTGATGCTAATCTCATCTCAAATGTTGCATTTAACCTATAGCGTATGGTATATAGATAGCATACCATTCATATTCTGTCATATTCCCGTATCTGTATACCAATTATCGCCGCTATTTTGTCTCCTAGAGCGATAGTGTGAGATGTCATGTAAGTGCCAATGCATTGCATTCTTTATTATGTAATACACATCTTGTTGCTTATTTTGGCACTAATTTGACTGGAAGTTGTTGCTGCCTACGGCAGCAGCAGCAACAACATCCAGTCAAATTAGTTTCAAAGTATTCAATAACTTACCTGTATCGTTGTTTTACACCGCATTGTCAAACTATAGATGGCACAGCTGTATCCGAGCGTATATACCGAGCCAGACACGCTAAGTTGTTTTTGATTGGTTGAAAAGTAAACAATGAGCTCCGTCATAGGGTGTAGAAATGTAGCACATTTAGCTACTAAAGCCTGAATATCTTTCTTTAGCGGTATGATGAAAAGCTTAGAATTACCTTCGTAGTTTATGAGTGGCATTTTAGATCATCGAAATAGCTATCAAGGGATGATGTTAGTCATCATTTAAGAGATTTAACCTTAAAGAAAAAACTATACCCTCATCGAAACAAACCTATTGCAATATAGCATCAGTGGGATTGCCGAGTATCACCTATCACCTAGCATCAACAACAATACACTATCTTTGTTAGGTTTCCAGGAATTTGTTCCCAGGGACTGATACCAGGCGTGAAGAAGGGGTGGGGTGTGTGTATTTATATAGCCGATACCATTGGTGCCTTCTGATGTCCTGAGTACAAATTTGCTGATGTCACGGTGATTTGGATTGAGATTCACGACCACCACATGTTGTTAATGCATGCGATTTAATGCCCGCCTAACACCATTGTCTATAAATGGAACTGCATATCCGAAAACATTGATAGCGTCCATGAGCTATATCCACACATGAATCTCATTCTACCATGATGATTTAACAAACACATCCACACCACACTTACAAGCCATCATCTCCACGCTTCTATCTACTGTTTACCGAACCAACTCGAACTTTCAATAGTTCCCTATTAGACCCAATGGACCTTTTCTAGTTTATCCATCTATCATATGACATCATATCATAATCAACTATGTCACGTGTAGGATGACGTCATAATCATGACGTCGTGAATGATTCGAAATAGTCCATCTTCATCCCTTTTCATTCCCCTGCGCAATAATCCCATCATATTTCTTACTAATTCTGAAATAAATTAAATTCCCCATGAAATCACCACAAGAATCTTGGTATTACCCTTAACAGCAAGGGGACTCGCCTTACCTACGTAGATAACCTATTATCAACAAGAGCAACCACAGATTGCAACCACTCACCTCCCATTTTAGTCAGATTTAGCTGATTCTTCCGTTTTCTGAAAGTTCGGGATTTTCCAGATTTTCAGATTCTTTGTATTATGGCCAACATTGTGTAGTGCCGTTTTGCAGTCACGACCTTCTTTGTATTAATTATATGAGCCAAATCAGCCAAAGTAGTTCCTGAGATCTCCATTGTTAGAAAATTTGATGATGTCCGGATTAGTTTTCTCTATCTGTATCACAGCCATCATATTCACGCATGTAAGCAGACCGACAAATAGGCAAGCACGCATGTACGCAAGAACGCACGCACGCACGCACTCACATACGCTCGCACGCACGTATGTACGCACGAACGCACGCACGTACGCACACGGGCGCACATTCACGCACGCATGCATGCACGCACGCACGCACTCACGCACGCACGCACGCACGCACGCACGCACGCACGCACGCACGCACGCACGCACGCACGCACGCACGCACGCACGCACGCACGCACGCACGCACGCACGCACGCACGCACGCACGCACGCACGCACGCACGCACGCACGCACGCACGCACGCACGCACGCACGCACGCACGCACGCACGCACGCACGCACGCACGCACGCACGCACGCACGCAGACAAACAGATAGACATACATACAAACAGACAGCAAGACAGCCATACAGACAGACAAAAAGACAGCAAGACAGACAGCAAGACAGATGGCAGGCCAGACATACAGCATGACAGACAGACAGACAACATGACGGACGGACGGACGGACGGACGGACGGAACAGACAGACAATCCCGATTGTAATACCCACGATAATGTTATTTAGATTCACTAGACTTCTATCTGCAGACCCCAGCATTAGAAGCAATTCGACGCCCATCTGATGTTCACAGTCTGTCACCAATTATATGTTCCTTGTATGAAGATCCACTTATGACCGCTTCAATCTAAGGCAACTATAAACCTTACCACCAGAATGGATGTAGGATGTGTCATTACCAAAAGGTCTGTCATGAAGTGTACAAGTTGCATGCAGGTCAAATTATTTTCAGAATATTCAACCTTGAAATTGGGTTTCTGGGAATTCAGGATTCAAAAAATAAAAATTGGTAGAGATTATCTAGACACGAAGGTTGGGGCGGAATAGATAGCAATTAATCACGTAATCAGCTGCTATTCATTGTTAAATTAGTATGATAAAGACTAGAAAGCATGGATCAAATGTAGGTCGCATTGGTTTTGTTCTTACTCCAGATTTATTTAGGAAATATTTTTAGAAATATTTTGACACGAAGCTACTCCCAGTAATGGCAGCAGTGGTAGCAACATAGCTTTGACTACGTATATCTGTCGGCAGTTCGTTCGGTTCATAACTATTCCAGCAGAAAACATGTTGAACTACCACCGTGATTCAGGAGACCAAAAAACAATAATCTTTCCTAAATTTTCTGAAGCCCAAATTCAGCCGGTCCAACTTGTGTGTATTGCTAAGCTCAATTATATTTATCAAAGATTGAAAGTTGAAAATAGTTAAAAGCAAACGGGCGCATGGATCCTAGACAGGCATTTGGGATGGGGGACCTTATAAAACTCAATAAATACGCTGTAGTAGATGTAGACCGTGTTATCACTAGAGACTTAGCCACCATAACTCAACACTGACGTATGGCGTTATTCCTGATTAACTCCCCGGCGTGAATATGACTAAGGACACTAAAAGTAATACAACTGTATCTGTTATAATCTGTATGATGCATACAGTTTCTGAAGTAAAACAATCACAGTTTGACTGGCTAGTGGAGACACCGCAAGCTGAAGTTCGATATACAATTAAGGAACTGTCTGATTTAGAATATGTCCAGGATAGCCGTGCTGTGAAAGAGAATGATCAAAGTATCGACAGCGTTGAATTATCAGCAGAAGAGAGTCAGGACAACGCTACTAGATGCTGGAAGCACGGGCGAACTAATTATGTAAGCATTTAATAACAATTGTTTATGGCAGATTCTAAACCTCTATACATTGCTTATTCTCCTGCGTTTTTTTGGCAAATTAGGATGATGACTGTGAAGATTGGTTTGAGCGATATGAAGTCTGGGCAGATGTGCATGCTGCTTGGATGATAACAAGCTAAAAATCCTGCCGACGTTAGGTGGTTCATAGTTTTCTGTGTTCTGAAAAAAACCTAAAAATGGTTACTAAGTGGCAACGGATGCCTTTATAAAAGTAGAGTTAGGAAAACTAATGAAAATGTAATGCTCTATGTGGGAGAGCTGATAATGCTTGTAAGACAGAGTTAAAGGTGCAAATTGTGGCATTGCCACTTGGAGGTAGGGGCAGGGGTGGTCCGGGGTTCTGTTGGTCTTTTGAAACATGTTGACATTTTCCCCCTGAATGCCCAAATAAACAGCATAACTATGGTCGCTGTGCTGCTACTAGACGTAGAAGCTTGGGAAATACCAGGATCCGCACACGCGGCAGCGCCTGTTGTTATGGTAATCAGGTAAATTATACAGCATACAATACCGACCACCAGTATACCTCTAGAGCTTCCTTTGCTTAGCTGACACAATTCGTTAAACTAGGAGCCACCAGTCCTAAGCTGCAAGGAAGGTGCAAAGATATGGGAATTCAGAACAGTGCCAGAATCTTCTACATTATGTGATATTAACATTGAAAGAATTGATACAGAGGATCTTATTGATATTGGATCCAGCATTTCAATTATTAGTGAGATATTTCAGGAAAGCTTTCTTGTACTGGAGTGCCATAAATCAGAAACAAATATTAATTTTCAGTTTGTGTCTGTAAATAACCTTCCCATACACATTTTACGGTTTCTGGTATTAAATGTAAAATTAGGTACTTTAGATACTGAATTTCACTTTTACATTCCTGGAGTTATGTCACAGCCGGTCTTAATTGGATGGGATTTTCCCCAACACAAAGGGCCACATACAAAGGGTATCTTAATTGATTAACAATTGGATTGAATGTGCTTTGGTTCCTTTGATACGATTGTGGAAAACATTCCCTCATGTATGTTCAGCTATTGCTGATACAGCAGTTGATATATCGTCACGTTCAGAGAGGAGCATTAGTTTCAAGTTAATCCAAGGCATGCTTATAATATGGTGCCTGATGGTTACACCTGAGCTTTGGAACCGGAAGGTGTTTTAGTAGGGATGGTGGTGTAATGGTAGCACGTTCAGCTGGTTCCGCAACACATGGGGTTATCACACGTGAAAATTATGAACATTAGAAATACTCATATAGTAATAAACCACGCTACCCCAGGTACCTATTATAGGCCAGTGAAACAAGGTGTGGCGATAGCTAATGTTGGGATTTATGAGTTCATAGATTCTCAACCAAGGAAAATACCACCTGATAAGCATGTTATCAAGGAACATACGAATGCAATATTTCATTACATAATTTGTCATTGCCCAACAGTCACTAAAAGTCTTCGCAATTCTTGGATGCATTTAAGGACACGTTTTCCTCCGATGATAAACATCTAGGGAAAACAGCTGTCTTGTTTCATTCAATAAATACGGGATCGTCTCTTCCTATAAGGTAGCAATTTAAACGAATACAAATACATCTAAAAGGGATGTTGACATGCAGGTGGCCGATATGCAGAGCTATTAGTGTGAATGCTGATGGTCATGGCCTCCTTAGCCTCTCCTATAGTGTTTTGAACTCGAAAGATGGTGCGGCACGCCTTTGTGCTGATTATTGACGTATTAATGAGGTCACTCACAAAGATGTGCACTGATTGCCACATATTGACACTTGCATTGATGCTTTAGCAGCTGTCTAATTCTTTAGCACAATGCGCCGTGCCAGCGCCTATTGGCAGGTGAAGGTGGATAACGCTGACCATGACAAGATGAAATCTACAACAAGCACTTATTTGTCCCAGCTTAAAGTATGAACTGTGGCCTAAATATTGAGTGGACATATGCTTACGTGATATTTATGATTGTTTTCATAGAGCAAATCTAAAGCGCAAGATATAGATGTGATAGTTCTTCAGAAATAAGGTTACATTTCTTGGGCAATGTGCGCCAGTCAACATCATTTCACATGACCCCATAAATATTGAAACGGTTCTAAGCAATCCAAAACCAATTTCAGCAGCAGAGGTTAAATCATTCATAGCTTTCGCTTTATACCATAGAAAATGTATTTCTGTTTTTGATACTATCGCCCAGCCATTACAACAATTGACACTGAAGGATGCGGCATTGTAGAGGTTGCATCATCTGGTCCTGCGTATTCAGATTTCACATCTCCATTTACCTTGTATATGGATTCGGCAAATTCTTAAGTAGGTGTATTATTGTTACAGTACGGGGATGGAAGGAAGGTTTCCATAGCATAAAGGTAAGCATGATACTCAAGATGTCACAATGTAATTGATCTTCCTATGGCAAGGAGTTATGGGCAATCTGATGGGTCATTCATTATTTCTGAGTTTATCTTGCTGAAACAAAATTGCCTCTGCTTAACATCAGGCAGTGGCGCAACAGAGAGGATAAAAAGCTGGGCTGTCTAGCCTTGGATGTATGACTTCGTCATTAAACATAAAGATGGTTCGCTGCATACAAATATTGATGTCGTGTCCTGATTACCCGTTAATCAGGTTGATAACGTTCTGCCAGTGTCTCAGTCAGTACTGGAATGTGACCGCTATACTGACTTAGGTTCTATCGATACACAAGAAAAGCAAAGTGATCCAGATATTGCGGCAATGGTTAGGGTGCTAATCGACCATATGGTGCTTCCAATGTTACCTGATAGAACTCCATTGTCGTCGGAGTAACCTTCCAGCCCAATCTAAAGAATAGTAATCGATTATGCCGCAGAACTCCAAACGCAATGAACCTTTCCGGTTTTAGCTTTGTCCCCCCCCCCCCACCCATTTATAGCTAAGCTCCACCCACACCTCGCTCGTGTTGGGATCGATCGATCTCTGAGCACGCTGACCATCAATTTCCAAAAAAATACATAGGTAAGCTGCTGACAATTTTGAAACTAATTTGTCTGGGTGCTGTTGCTGTTGCAGTCAAATTAGTTTCAAAATATTCAACAGCAGGTTTATTAAATAGCAAAGAATTGCAAAGACATACAAGTCACACAACGTGTCTGACTATTTGAGATTTGATGACTGTCTATATGGAACCCCTTGTGACGTAATGAGTGTGCCGTCATCATACACACGCTGAGCTGATTATGACGCCATACGAGGTCAGATGATGGATTGATACTCTGGAAGGGTGAATTGAACTACTGTTATAGTTTTGTCAGCGATATTATTGCTTTACGTCAGAAGGGACAGAAAAGCTATTATGGCCATATTTATGGGCTTAAATATGAGGCAGGTGATCAGGTAATGGTATATACACACACAGTGAAGAGATTCTTATCCAAAAAATTCGTAAATCTCTTGACTGCCCCTCTTTCAATAAGACAGTTGTCCCGAATTATGTGTCTAAAACCAATGAGCAACGAGCGCAAAGACGACTGATTGTCCATTTTGCGTGGGTAAAGCAATTTGCTTTTAAATCTGAAAAGGAGCAGCAAATTACAGTCACTAGACACGAGAACCAGTCTTGTTCTGATGGTAGTGGGATTCACCTTTCTAATGAGGAAGAAGAAGTTGGGTTACCGTAAGTATTTTTGATACCAGCCATCTCAGCACTCACAATGGGAGATTACATTGGTCACAGTGAATCTGATCCACCAGTTATTATTAATTCAGAATCCCTGTATGAGGAGGGAAATCAAGAAATTGTGGTGCCTAACCATATTTCTGACACAGTTGAGGGTGTCCCTGATGGAAACTTGTTTGTAGCCGAGTCTCTTCTATCATATGTCACTAGGATTGGGCAGAGAACTAGGTGTCCAGATATGCTTAGAGATCTTGTTGGATGATGTTGTGTTAACTATCTTTTGTAGAATTGCTTAAATCGTTATACATTGTTTCTTCTTACCCAAACTCCATTTCTGTCAATAACTGTTTGTATATGTAATACGGTTGCTTTTGTTTGGTTTTCTGGGCTGTACCGCTGGACCATTCATCGTTTAGATAACTGCTAATAGTTCATATTTAATTCTGAGTGATTTACAAATTGTTTTGATTTGGAAGGTAGTCGTAGTCCATTTCTATTATGACCACATTCTCCTTTTTCAGATGAGGGATCCACATACATACTGAATACTCTAGGTGAGGTCTCACCAGGGCCTGGAACAGCTTCTTAAACATTTCCTCATCTAACTATTTCAATGTGCTTATTATTTATAATTAGAGCCATAATGCTGTTTTCTTGGGTGTCTATCGTGACCCCAATGCCCTTTATCTGTTGTATATTTTCAAGATTCACGTGTGCCTCGTCGTGTTTGTAAACGTTATAGCTTTTTTCAGCTGGGTGTTTTCCTAACATTTATTTTTGGTGGAACCTCAATAGTCATGTGTTTGACGACTCCTGAAAGGAATCCAAATCCTCTTGTACCTCCTTTTCATTTTCCTTGCATCGGATTTGCTTGTAGACTTTTGTAAAATTTGCGAAGAGATAAAAGGTCGATCATACAGAGTCAAGGAGATCATTAATGTACATCACAAACAGGATAGGCCCTAGCACTCTGCCTTAAGGGATTCCATTTGTTACTGGGTGGTTTTCGAAAATCCGTCCGTTGACCATGCCACATTGCTTTGTATTTGAAAGAAACTTCTGGACCAAAGTATTATATGTTCGCTTATACCACTTTTTCTTAGCTTGCTGATGAGTCGCCTGTGTGGGATGGTATCAAACGCCTTCATGAAGTCCATATATATATATATATATATGGCGTCAATTTGTTCCCCTTTGTTCACCACTTTTGTCAATTCATCCAACACCTTCAGCAATTGCAATGCTGTCAGAAAATGTTTATTAGCAAATAACCTGGAAATTTCAAAACAAAAATGTGAAATTGTACATGTTTACTTGCCTATGCATATCGCATATATGAGTAGTACAATGGGAAAGGGCCGACCAGTTTTCATTTTATTCTAGGAAATTATGTTTATTTCACATGCGATCTAAGGGACTACAGCATTAGGTGTGGCACCTACATGTATTGCAATGGACCTTTCCGGACTTAGCTATGCCTCGCCCATCTCTAACTAAGTTCCACCCACACATCGCACGTGTTGGGATCAATCGATGACTATCAATTTCTAATAAATTATACAGTAAACTGCTAAATATTTTGAAACTAATTTGACTTGGCATTGTTGCTGCCTATGTCAAATTAGTTTCAAAATATTCAACAGGATGTTTATTAAATAGTACAGATGTACAAATCGTACAACGTGTCGAACTATTTGGCGGACTAAATCGAGTCATTCATGGCGTAATGATTATGACGTCATCGTACACGTCACGTAGTTGATTATGACGTCATATTACGTCATATGATGGATAGAAAAATTGTAAAGGTCCATTAACAATATCTATCCAAATGTACTCATATTACACTGTACACATCCCCACCCGCTCCTACCATGCCAAAATCCGTTCCTACACTCGGGTTGGAGAAATATCCATTTAGAGGGCAGTGGAAAGCTAATTTTGTTGTAAATTTAGCCAGACAAAAATTGCCATACCTGAGCCTGCAAATGGGCATTCACTGATAAGAAATTTCTAATTATTTAACAAATCCTGTCCATTAAATGGTAAATTAATATAAGAAGCATTTTGAGGCGATATAAACACAAATGCCATTAATGGGCCTATCTACTGTATCGGTCCATCATATGGCGTCATAACCAACTACGTGGCGTAGAGAATGACATCACAATCGATGACGGAATTATGGCCACAGGAATGGCGTAGATAAGTGTCATGAACGCATAGTTGAAGTCGGACTATGCATTGTTGTAAGAATTGTATTCCATAGGCAGCAACAGCACCCAGTCAAATTAGTTAGAAAATATTCAACATATTAACTGTAAAGTTTTCAGGAAATTGATAGTCAGCGCATTCGGGGATCGATCAATCCCAACACGGCGAAGGGTGTGTGGAGCTTAGCTGGTGATGGCTGGGACAGAGCTACAACTGGAAAGGTTAATTCACAAACAACGACATGCGGTCCTAAATCGTTAACCTGAGAAAGAATAAGTTGTCGAAAGCTGCTAAGAGAACAATAGTCTACCTTGTATGCAGGCTAATGACATACAGATACAGATACAACGACTATAGTGAGTCAACGTGAAAGGTGAAGGGTTATTATGAAATTAAAAAATGTTTTAGTAAAAAGAAGTAAGTGAATTAATTATTCATGCTTGCAATTTGTATCAACCAATTGGCCGCTATTTTGTTTTGAGGCGTACATGTGATGCCTCGTGAGTAAGACATCTAGCGAGCAGCCAATATCAAAGTTTCATCACATACAATATTGAGAAATCACGATCTGAGGACACACACATGAAATGTGTATAATTACGTTCTATCCCATCCAAGTTAAACATGCATCCAAAATTGGATATAAATTTGTAGTTATTCTCTTCTCTCAGACCAGCGTTTCCACCTTGCACGAACTCCAGGACATGTTGAAAATGCCAACAACGCCGACGTCATCGAGCTGTGTGTAGATCAATTCAATTAGTTTATTTGCATATCAAAGATACTCATACCTCGGCAAATAGTAAGGTCTAGTCTACTGAGCGCCTTTGTAATCCGCATACACACGCACGCACACACCATTGCCGCTGCCGTGGCCACCACAACCACCACCACTTTTGACACCACGGCCGCGGATACGGCTGCTAACAACGACACAACCACCAACAGTAACAGCTACGACCAGTCTTGGCGCTGTAGCTGTTGTAAAAGACACAGAACCACCATCATCACAATAACAATTTCAACCAGCATCACTGCCAAAAGAATACCGACAATAGCAAACACGATCAGCAAAAACACTACCACTACCATAGCCACCAGCCGCACCATATCCACCATCACAACCACCAACAACCACTGCAACAAGGAAAACTAAATTGCGCCATCGACAATCCCTACACTGTTGACAGATCAGATTTTGAGGCGCTCAATTGCTCCCCAGCCCCTCGTCTTTGAGATAATGATATTGATAACTCATATAACAAATTCGGTTGAATTTCTCTGAGCGATTCTGGACGACATATATCACAATGAACAAGATATTGAAAGGTAAACTGTTGATCGCGGCCCTGACCCGAGGATACATATTTCCACCAATGAGAGAGCACATTTGTCATACAAGTTATCTTCCTCTAGTCCTTGCTTTCGCGATCTCAACTGCGAATCCTCACACTTTCAGCAGGCAAACAGGCGGGCGGGCAGGCAGGCAGGCAGGCAGGCAGGCAGGCAGGCAGGCAGGCAGGCAGGCAGGCAGGCAGGCAGGCAGGCAGGCAGGCAGGCAGGCAGGCAGGCAGGCAGGCAGGCAGGCAGGCAGGCAAGCAGGCAGGCAGGCAGGCAGGCAGGCAGGCAGGCAGGCAGGCAGGCATGCAGGCAGGCAGGCAGGCAGGCAGGCAGGCAGGCAGGCAGGCAGGCAAGCAAGCAAGCAGGCATGCGGGCAGGCAGGTAGGCAGGCAGGCAGGCAGGCAGGCAGGCAGGCAGGCAGGCATGCATGCATGCGTTCATGCAGGCATACATGCGGTCATGCAGGCAGGCAGGCAGGCAGGCAGGCAGGCAGGCAGGCAGGCAGGCAGGCAGGCAGGCAGGCAGGCAGGCAGGCAGGCATGCAGGCAGGCAGGCAGGCAGGCAGGCAGGCAGGCAGGCAGGCAGGCATGCGGTCATGCAGGCAGGCAGGCAGGCAGGCAGGCAGGCAGGCATGCAGGCAGGCAGGCAGGCAGGCAGGCAGGCAGGCAGGCAGGCAGGCAGGCAGGCAGGCATGCAGGCAGGCAGGCAGGCAGGCAGGCAGGCAGGCGGTATATCTTATAGGTGCTTAGCTCCACATTTCCGTAGTAAGTTAGTCAATCACAAAAGCATATTCCAGGAAATGTCTAAAACCTGCTCGATTTGGCGAAGATTTTAACACAATGAAGGAGGTTGCCATGCAAGAGGATTTGCAGACTTTGGCCATATTCCAGATAAAACAATCCGGATCCGGGTCAGATAAATACTGGACCTGCGGATATCTCGGAAACTAATGGCCCGATTTGACTCAAACTTTAACACAGAAAAATGCGTGACTAGGATGACAGCACTTTGGGCGTGATGCGAGAAAATCCGTAAAATCTGGAGAATAAACACATCTGGAACCCGCAACTATTGAGATTATTTCGAGCTTGTTTCAACACGTGGGTGTAATTATCAACCACACCCAACCTCAAAACAAGATAGCCATGATCAGAGCACTAGGGTGACGAGGAAGACGGTTAAAAGGTAAAAAAAGCACTAATAAGAATAGATGGTGGCAATGGTTACGGTGGATGATGGCCGTGGTGGAGGTGGTGCTGGCGGGGCCATTGCTGATGATGATGATGGTGCATGGTCGTGGTGGTAGTAGTGGGGATGGCGGCAGCGACAACAGCAGTGACGATGACTGACGATGATGATGATGATGGTGATGTCATGAGGACGGACAGGAAAATGGCGATCGGTAATTAAGGAGGGATTTCAATCCCCTAGTCTTTCGAACGCGTGGATAATCTCTGTCGTCATCATCGTCATCGTCGTGCTTGCGGTCATGAACGCCATCGTGGTACCAAGATAGTAATAGTAGCAGCAGTCGTAGTAGTAGTGGTAGTAGTAGTAGTAGTAGTAGCAGTAGTAGTAGTAGTAGTAGTAGTAGTAGTAGTAGTAGTAGTAGTAGTAGTAGTAGTAGTAGTAGTAGTAGTAGTAGTAGTAGTAGTAGAGGTGGTGGTGGTGGTGGTGGTGGTGCTGGTAAGAGTGGCAGTAGGAGTAGTGGCACTGCCTGGGTGGAGACGTGGTGGACAGTACGGGTCTTGTTGGTGTTGTTGTTGTTGTTGTTGTTGTTGATGTCGTCGTCGTCGTCGTCGTCGTCGGCGTCGTTGTTGTTGTTGTTGTTGGTGGTGATGGTGGTGGTTGTCGTGGTGATGTTGATAGTGCTAGTGGATCGATAATGGTAGTCGTAGTGGTACTGGGATAGATAGCTCACCCAACACCAACCCATATCATTTTAAATTTTACAAAAATAGCTCCTTGCCAAATATAATGTATGTCTACATATTACCCTGATTTCCCCTACATTACAGTGAATTCGGTTCAGTGGCTCGGTGTGAAAACTTGAAATCATGTATCCTATCGCTGCCCTATCAGATATACACACATTTTAGAGGCAGTATTTCTGCGGCTATATTGTTTATGCCTCATTCGCTTTGATATGCAAAAAAACTAATTGGATTGAAATGAGTTGATCTACACATAGATCAATGACGTCAGCGTTATTGATATTTCCAAAATGTCTTGGTGTTTGTTCAATGCGGAATAGCCCGTCTGAGAGAGAATAATTACACATTTGTATCCAATTTTGAATTGATATTTATCCCGGATGGGATAGAACGTAATTATAAACATATTCATTTTATGTGTGTCATCAGTTAGTGACTTCTGTGTATTTTATGTGACGAAACTTCGATATTGGGTGCTTGCCAGATGTCTTACACATGAGGCATCAGAAAGTGAATGGGGACGTATTTGGGTGTGGCGATTCCTTTTATTAGGCTGGAGGTGTGGGGAAAAGAAAATGGCCGCCGCAAAACAAAATGGCAGAAGATTACTTGATACAAATTGCAAACATGAATAATTATTTCGCTTACTTTTTTTTGTAAAAAGAATTCTTATTTTCGTGATTACCCTTCAGCTTTAAGCATTGAATAAGGAAATCCACTTTTTAAATGTGTATTATATATTGCGCATGCATAAAAATTCTAAAAGCTATAATCAAAATATGTACACTTAACCGTACCTCTGCTGCGTGCTTGAGTCCGTTGTTGATTTTGCAGGCGCGTCTTCAAAACATGTCTCGAGTATAATTGCGAGGTTGTTTTTATAAGGAATTTGTGTAATCCGAGCTTTAGTCCGCGAATTTGTGTAATATACGAGCTTTAGTCCACGTACACAGTTCGTCTCTTGACCGCGTCGTGGGTCGCGCACCGCAGGTTACTGGCCCAGTGTTGATGCAGTGCCGGCCCAGTAAATTGCGTTATCAGCTGCCACGAATGCGCATTAGATAAAATCACGAATATGAATGAGTGTAACAGCCAGGAGGGGATGGCATGGAATGGACTACTTGTTCGTGATTAAAATACAATCGATACCGTTTGGTATATTGATATAATTGACAGCTGATATAATTTGGGAAATGAATAATATATGCCACGATGCATGTCGGTCTAAGGGTATGTTCAGGCCAAGTAAAACACGACAAAGACTACGAGCTAAGCTATAAGCAACCTCAATACTGGTTAACTAGAATATCCCGCTCAGGTTTGTATCGGGACAAAAATGTTTGTGTCCAGACTCTATCAATAACGGAGGAGTAGCGATTTTAAGATGTTAGCCTGTGTGAGCTTTCAAAAACCCTCAGCTATAATACCGACAGTTACCCTTAAAATCACCCGCTCAAGTTTTCTCCAGAACCATTTATCAATAACGTGGTATTGATTTTAAAATTTAATGTTGAGCCCATTCTAAGTCTGACCAGGGTATTAATCGAAAATTGGGACCCGTACTCGTGTCGATAATTACACAAACAACATACCCCTTAATCATTTATCCCTTAAATTTGTTCAAGAAAATCTTAGTTTTCTCGTAGAAAATGTCTATTTGCAGACCAAGCGAAGAATATTTTTGAAAAATTACCACTGAAAATGATTGGTTGCGTTATCGAGCCAGTGATTCCAGTGGTGAAATTTAAAAAATCGTCTTCTTTTGGTCTGCAAATGGACATTTCTCTTGACCACTGCAGAAGCCCTATTTTTGGCTGACATAAGAGTTAACTGGTTACGCTTTTATGGAGACCCAATCGTCAATAATTGGGTGGGGGTTTGTGGGGAAAATGTTTAGTTGAAACTAGAGGGCGCCCTTCCTTTTTAAAATCCGCAGGGGTTGAAACAAAAGTCGGTGTCTGTTATGATGTGCGAGTTACTTATAGAATCGTCCCCAGCCCCACCCACAGCCCCCCACCCCGCCCCCTGTCAAATTTTATTGATGTCCGTTCATCAAAGACGGAATATAGCGATTTTAAACTTTAACACGTTCATGAAGGAAGCCGGCCACATCCGGCCACTGTAGTGCGCTTGAGAAATGGCCATTTACAGGCCAAGATAAGACTATTTTTTTTTAATCTACCACTGAAATGACTGGCTTCGTAACAGAGCCAGTCAATCGACTGGTAAATTGTCAAAAATAGTCTTATATTAGCTTGCAAATGAACATTCGATTAGCAAATACTTTGATATTCTTGAACAAACTTCCACATTAAGGGTGCAAATTCACACCAAAATGCTTGAAAATAGAGTTGTTGAAATTATATACTTTTAATGGCTTAAATTCTGTACCTCAATTTTATTTTGAAACATTCTGCTGTGAATATGCACCTTTAAAGAGTTAAAGGGTTAGAAAGACAAAGACGGGTCAAAGCACGACAACATATGCTTTTATATAAACTAAATACAATAAAACATTGTATTTGCATACTTTCGAATTTCTTAGTCGTAAATATCGAACACAACGTTCTCATGAGAATCACTGAGTGACGTCCTCACGCGAATGATTATTGTCGTATGACGCCATCGAGAAAATAATATTGTGTTGTTTGTGATTGGTAGCGCACAACAGTTATTAACAGCTAACTGTCTCGCTGCTGCAAGCCACTGGACAATACTTGCAATGGGCAACAACTCTTAACTTGCTGAATATATCGAAAACAATTTGACTGATAGTTGTTGGTGGCTTTAGCCACCAACAACTTTCTGTCAAATTCTTGTAAAAATATTTAGCATTTTCAGAAATATAACCCCTCAAATATGTCGTCTGCAAAAACTGTCAAACACCGCCATATTAATGGGATGCAAGAGGAACAATACAGTTTGTTAGACTAGAGATTGAATCTGAGCTGATATTCAGCTTCGTAACTTTATTAGACGCCAGATTCATCTATTCTGGAAATACGCGTTACGTAATCTGAATCCACGCGCTTGACAATTCACACGATGATGTCCTAGCGTGAATTTGATAGCATGTCAAAATTCATCACTTTAGCCGAAATTTTAACAAAGATTGAGTTTGTGAAAATCTGCGAACTTCTTTCTAATTTAAAAAATACAATAAAAACATATTTTTGGCGGTTTTTTTTATTGAAAAGTAATTATTGTTTGTGATCTCCTTTAAGGGCAAGGCGGGGAGTGGTGGCATTATAAACACCACCAGGGGTGAAGTAATATCGTAATGCGCGTTGATGTCGATATTTATCCCTAGAATGTGTGGCCTACACGTGGTGCTTCAGCGATAGGGCCTATAGAGGGATTTATTTCTGGCTATGCCCCACCCATTTTTAGCTAAGCTACGCATATGTTTTGCGCGTGTTGGACTCGGGTTAAACAAATTCAAGCATGAATTCTCACAATCCCATTTTAAGGTAAGTATATAGATAAGCTGCTGAATATTTTGCCACTAATTTTATCAGGTGCTGATGTCGCCAATGATAGCAAGAGCACCCATTCACATTAGTTACAAAATCTTGTGCAGAATGTTTATTAAATAGTAAATCTATCAACGCCGTACAATTTGTACCCTTGACGGACGTTTTAATGTTCATGGCGGAGAAAGATATGACATTCACTGTGCATGTTGATTGTGACGTCAGCATACATGTGATGACATTGGTTTTGACGGCATATACCAGAATAATAGGTCGGATCCATCCATTGGATGAAAATTGTATGAAAAGTAGTAACGTTAACCAAAATTTTGTCGCGACGTCGTCATCCATAGTCTTATAACTAGGAGCATCCACTCGGGGGAAAGGGATGTCGTACACCTGCATCAATAGAGAAGTTAAATCTGTCACTGAAGCATTTGACTTTATCATATATGCTACACGGTAGCTGACGCCACGAAAAATGTATTTTCATTCACGAAAATGTACGAATTGTATGTATTTGATGAATGTCCAATAAACATCGGTTGGTGTCAATGGAAGAAATGGCCATGAAGATAATTTCGATTTTTGTAACCGTGAGCATGGATGCATGTATCGTCGCTTTATCTGCAATAGCTTAGGGAACTTGTGAAATATTGTCGATTAAGGAATAAAGATTCCTATAACAATGCACGGGTCTGATCTTTCACACAAGTATCACACATCATTTCCAAAGACAATACAAGCAAAAAACTCGAATGTGAACTACCAGAAAACCAGGTAGCGTACCGAAGAGGGAAAGGCATGGGGTATTTGCTAAGACATAGCTGTTGACCACATAGCATTCATCATATTTATAAACTACTCGAAGGCTTTTGACAGTCACTCACACCAGTCTTCGAGATCCTGCGAACGATGGTGTTTCTCAACCACCTAGTAACTCTGATTCAATCTCTGTACATAAACCAAAGAGCAAATGTGAGCTGGAATGGCGAAAACACCATAATTCGAGATCGGAAAAATGGTACGTCAGGGCTGAATAATATCACCGCACCTGTTTATTATTTACATGGGCACTCTGATATGGGAGGCAGAAATTGATAGTCACGGAACCAAAGGAATCAAAAGAGGAGGCACTAAAATATCCAACATAAGATATGTCCATGACACCGCTCTAGCTGAAGAAAGGAAAGAAGGAATCGAACAGATAGTGCATAAAGTAAACACGGCTAGAAAACATCACAATCTTGGACTAAACATAAAAAGACCAAGCTTATTGTAGTCAGCAAAAAGAGAGAATTGGCTGAGATAAAGATCGCTGGAGAAGGTATCGGGCAGGTAAGCAGCTTTACATATCTACTCTAAATTAAATCTGGAAATGCTGATTGCACACCAGATATTAATGTTTGAATTGTAATGGGGAAGTAACGAATTCTTGAGCTGAAGGACATATGGAGTGACAAGAGTTTAACAACACAGCTGAAAGTGAAGATCCTTATCTAGAGTGTATGTAAATATGAAGCACACGGATAGACGAGGAAATGTGGTTTTATCGAGGAACCGTAAACATCAGTTGGAAGGAAAAGCGGACAAACAACAGCATCCTAGAGGAATTAGGGCAGAAAAGACAATGTCTGCCAAACATCATCAGGCTGAAAATGGGATATTATGTACATACCATAAGAGATAACGGAAGCCCATTAGTTAGTGCCGATAATAGAATGGGAGAACGGGTGGTAAAAGATCAAGAGTACGGCAAAGAAATGCCTCGATTGACAACATTAAAGAATGGGCAGGGAAGAGTGGAGAGAGATGTGAACAGACAGCGCATGGCAGGGTGGCATGGCCAGCAGAGACATAGCGATGCGCGGAAGAGATAACATAACGGCGTCATCAAGGGATCAAGGGGTATATTAATGACTCGAATATGGGGGTAGTAGCCGCCGCCCGACCCACATCCCATAAGGTCTTCATATACTAAGTAGGTTTCGCCTTTGGTCTATAATATTTAAGTTCGTTGTATCAACCATACCGTTTTGAATCATGAAGTCTGATTAATGTGTTATACATTTTAATTTCGTACTGTGGTCCTAGTACCCATAAATTCATCATACCCGATGTAGATCTTTAGTTTTACGGTGCTTATGTCCAGTTGAGCAAGTCTAGTATTTTGTATCGTGAGCTCAGCATAATTTGACTTATATTATTAATGCTGTGTTGTTTCATAATACCCATATCTTCATCATACTCACAGTTTTGTAGTGTTAGGTCAGTTGGATTAAGTATGCTGTTAAACCGTGACCTCAGTTGCTGAATCAGAACTTAGTTAACCTTTCAACCCCGACTTTCATGAATCTCGCATTCAGGTAAATCGTACATGTAAGCTGTTGCATCTTTTGAAACTAATAGACCTTTCCAAGTGTATCCACCCATTCATATGAGGTCATAATCAACTACGTGACGTATATAATGACGTCATAGTGAATGGCGTCATTATGACGCCATGAATGACGTAGATAAGTACGTCACAATCGCATATTTGAAGACGGCCTATGCGTTGTTGTACGGCTTTACTATTTAATAAATATTCTGTTGAATATTTTGAAACTAATTAGACTGGGCACTGTTGATGCTATAGGCATCAACATCACCCAGTCAAATTAGGTACAAAATACCTGTATCATTTTCAGGAAATTTATATTTAGGGCATTCGGGGATCGATCAATCCCAAAACGGCGAAGTGTGGGTGGAGCTTAGCTAAAACTGGAAAGGTTTATTGGAGTGGAACCCATAGGAAATGTATGGGGATTTTCAGTATTGATCTTTAAACTGATACTAAACCTAGAGTTTTGATCGGATCACTACCATACTTGGTCAGTATATTACCAGTGGATTCGTGAATGGCTTGATTCATCTGGAAGGCATGCTCCCAAGTGGAAGGGTGCTGCTTACGCGTGAAAATTAACAGTTTTCGTTTTTGACAGAAATGAACTCTCCTTCATCAGAGAATGTCAATACACATATTAGACGGTACACTGCGACATCCTCTCATGTTTGTATCAGGCCTAGATCTCAGGCCGAGGTGGAAGTATACCCCCTGGGCGTCCAGATTACAATTCAATATTGATTTTTTAACTACGACTACACGCACAGTTTTGAGCGGATCACTACAGTACTTGGGTAGGATGTTACCCTTGAGGTCCTGAAGATTTCTTCCAACTTCAATGTTGACCTTGACCTTTGGCCGCTATTGCATTGACTATGGTCCCATAGGGAATGAATGGGGAATTTTAGCTTTGGGGTCCTAAAGATGTCTGCCTACATAAAAGCTGACATTGAGCTTAAACTTTGACCATAATACATTGAATATTCCTCAATATAGATATTTGAACTGTGACTACACCTAGAGTTTTGATCGGACCACTACCATACTTGGTTAGGATATTACCATAGAAGAATATTTTTGAAATTTTTTTCAAAATGCCCGCCTGACCTTTGAACCTCAATGCATGTAAAATTGCCCCATAGGGAATGAATGTGAGTTTCAGATTGGATCTTCGAACTCCACCTAGTGTTTTGATTTTGTGTGCTTGTGTTTTTTGGTCGGATTCGGCCAACGGATTTCAAGATGCCCACCTTTGAATGAGCAAAGATGTCCCATTGCAAATGTATGGGGATTTTCAATATTGATCTTTAAACAATCAGTATAGCTAGAGATTTTTTTCAAAATTGCCGCCAGACCTTTAAACCCCAATGAATGGAGTATTCCTGCCAACCCTCCCCACACACCCACACACCCCAGCCCCACCCACCCCATCCACCCATAGTGAATGAATGAGAATTTCATGATGGAACTTTGAACTGTGACTATGCGTGGAGTTTTGATCGGATCACTTCCATCCTTGTTTGGGATGTTACTAATGGAGGGCTAATTTTTTATTTGATAAAAATATATTTTCAAAATGGGCGCCATGTGAAAATGTTGTTCAAAATACGAGTTTTCGCTTTTTGCAAAAATTATCTCGAGATGAAAAATGCTGGAAAAATTTTTTTGGAGTCAAAGGTATCAGTTTTCGTTTTTACAGAAATGAACTCAGGATGACAAACGATGGAAAAGAAATTTGTTATAATTTTTATTTTTCAAAATTCCCGCCAACATTTTATTGGGCTTTTCTTGGTCTCCGATCGACTTGAAATTGTGTGAACCTCTAGGTGTTATAGTAACTTCAGTTGGTGTAAAATTTGAAGTTGATCCATTCAAAGGTTTTCGATAAAATCAGCTTTTTCGTGTCACATATCCTCATAGTAAACGTAATGGAGCAATATTGGAACAGTGTTGTCTCCTATAGTTTACTTCCGATTCTCTTCAAAACTGACTAGATTCTAGAACATTGAGAGATCTAAATAGTTTTCAATGAAAATTGCAATATACTCCTTGTGGTCAATCCCATTCACAAGTACAGTTTTCCAATTTTCATGTTTGCCTACCTTTCATCATGCAACTTCAAAGAGCATGTTAGAAGACACACCTTATTTTACCCTTACCGTCAAGGTGACCTTTTAGTTTAAACCTATGGCCATTTCAAGCATAGATCTTTGAGCCTTGACTACACATAGAGTTGGTAAAAGATTATCACCGGCCGTAGTCAATGGCCTTAGATGAGTCATTACCATATTTCTTCATGGCCAGACATCGCAGATTTACAGCTACTTCAGTAAATGTTCTCTACTTTACTATTTGCTTTCTGGACGACTCTGTAGAACTGCTTTGATTATCATAGAGACATGTATCAACATACGCAAAATTCAAACAGCTATACGGAGTACGAGACAACGAAACTATCTTGTTTCTAAATTAATAATGATTTGGATTCCTAAAATGATTTGGAAAACGGCATTATACATATGTTGGGCGAGAGAGTGGTCTGCCCCTTTATGTTCCGCGTCCTGTTGGTCCCTGCCTTCCACTATATGATCTACCAGTTGATGGCTGCCATAAGCGGTTGCTGTGTTAACCTTTATCATGTAAACGTAAACCTGTAGTTTATGTCGACTATTTTGAAACTAATTTGACTGGGCGAAGTTGCTGCCAAAGGTAGCAACAGCACCCAGTCAAATTAGTTTCAAAATATTCACCAGCTTACCTGTATAGTCTTATGGAAATTGATAGTCAGGGAGTTAAGGGATCGATCGATCATAACACAAGCGAAATGTGGGCGGAGCTTAACTAGAGATGAGCGGGGCATAGCTAAAACTGGACAGGTCGATTATCCCTACATTTCACATTCCGACTTTTACCACATATTTGCTAAATATCAAACCCATGACTCTCAACTCCCACGCATTCAGTATGAGAATCACGCAATTGGATTCCATCTCAAGTTCTCACACAGTTGTCTGTAAACCCTGCGGAGTTTGGGAATTTCTAATAAATATAGTCCGAGAATATTCTTACCCCTGCCATGTGGCAGGTATTTGGATAAACAGGGCAAGACCGGTTCAGTGTCAAAACAGGCTCAGACTAGTACAAATTGAAAATCTGATTTAAAACACATTTTCGTGTTTACCGAAAGACTCACATAGTCACAAATTCCTTCTTTAAATGGTCACGAAATTAAAAAATTTCGATTGATTTGTCCGTGTCCAAATGCAGGGCAAGTACGTTTGATCTTTAAAAAATAGTATTCTTTCGACCTTCAGATGGATATTCCGCAAGGCAACTTCTTAGACAGATTTCTGGTTGGTTTGGCAATAAAAGGGTTAACTTATCACAAGATGGATTAAGCTGGATGTAGAGTGAGGCATAATGCACACATTACCATAATTGAAATATAACGATGTGTTGTAATGTGTATTGTTCAAACATTAACATTTCTTGTTCATATGCATATCATCATCACACTCACCCACCCCATCTATATGCACCATCAGCATGAGCTGGCCATGTGCACACTCATAGTGTCTCAGTCGGCACCGCTTGTTGTTAGGTCACTGTCTGGCAAAGTCACCAATGACATCTCGACAAATTCAGACTTTTATTTCGTAATTAGCTCTCGTTAGACTAAGTTTTTAGATAACACAATATGTGTCTTTCTTCTTCTTCTCATTCTCCTTCTTCTTCTTCTTCTTCTTCTTCTTCTTCTTCTTCTTCTTCTTTGAGAAATGACGTGTTTTAGAAGAGCTCTCAGTTTAGTCTGTTTGGCAGACTGTTTATAATTGTCAGTTGTGTTTACTTTTTGTCTTTCGTATGCGCTAACGCGTATGTGCTTATGTTTGCTTAATAACTTTGTGTTTTATTACTGCGTTCATCCATAATTTGATTTTTCTATGGTTTTCGTAACTCTATATATACTTGTAAGACTTATAGTGCCATTAGCATAGTGTAGTCGGCCTGTTGGCCGAAGTGGACGCTTGATTGGGCTATTGTGTTTGGACAATGGGCAGACAGGTTAGTTATGCGGAGCGCCTGAGAGAGACTCGAGGTGACCCCGTCACCACCCGTGCTTTAGATTACGAACCATTCGCGGGTATTGATAGGAAACACAGTGTACGCGTTGATTGTCTAGCTGGTGTGGCGGTAGAGGCCTACGTGAAAGGCGCCGCCGTCGTCGGAAAGCCGGAGAATATTGTAGCTGCTTCACGAATTAAAGGAGGAATCGCGGTGTATGTCAAAGTGGAGCAACAAGTCAATAGACTGTGTCCTGATGGTATAAACGTAGGTGGCTGCTACCACACTATGTATTCCTTGGAGAATGAGCCGACGAGATTAATTATATCTATTGTCCCACCCTACATCCCGAACTTTGTTATTAAACAAGCATTGGAAAGCCAAGGAAAGGTGCTCGGAAATTGCCGGCTAATACCTTTAGGCTGCACGCCACCAGAGTTAAGACATGTGAACAGTTTTAGACTGCAGATCCATATTGTAATGGAAAAGTCCCCATTACCGGAGTTTGTGGACATCCCTTACATAGGGAGGTCCCATAGACTAGTTATAAGTTCAGACGAGATTGTCTGTTTTAAATGTGCGCAGAAAGGACATCTTCAACGCTTTTGCCCAGTGAATGACATTCACGACAATTCTGTGGGTCATGATAACTGTAACAACCATGTGGCGGACGAACCGGTCAAATGTAAAAATCGTGACGTCATACCGATTTCCGATCTTGTGCTAAATGATAACAATTTTGCACAAACACTGTCACAAGGAAACGATAAACCAGTTGATAAAGCCGATAAATCGCCACCTAAGAAATCACCTCAGAATAAACGTCGTAAGACTAAATTTTTCAATCGTTATATCGTCTTGAGTGATGATTTAATTGTCACTGATCCTGAAACCGATAATGAGGCGGACATTACCAGTGCACTGTCGGATGATTCCACTGGTGCTACTTCAATGGACCACGCTACTCAGCAAAACTCAGCTCTGTTCACAGATGAACCTGGTAATTCCAACACGGCGGCCAATGGGTACTGCTGTCACTGTCATTCAAATTCACCGTGAATCGGAATTACACGACCCTGTTCTATTATCTGACGAGGGTTGTGTAGCTAAAAAAACTGTTATGTCGACACAAGAAATCCTAAGTTAACTCGATGTAAATATCTCCTTGGCGAAAGCAACCAGTGTTAATAATGCATCTATAATTTTGAAACCTGGACATGATCCTTGTGATTCGGACAGGCTTGGAATAGAAGCAGGTGGTATGCCGCCTTTATCACAGGGTGAACTGCTGGACGAGGATACCAGCGACGCTGACAGCATGACTATTGGTTCAGAATTTTCGCACATGACAGATGTTATTGATTCAAGGGAGGTATCCACCTATGGTCAATCTAGTAACGAACTTGAATACAGTTTCTTTTCTACACCAAACAATTATGGGTATCTTTGTTCTAAGATGTATTCAATTATTTTTAATTATGACTTCCCACTCAATTGTTACACTAAATACGAGGGGTTGTCGTGACTCTTTTAAAAGATTTCTTATTTTTAATGAACTTCGCAAAGATTTATTTGCCGAAATTGTGTTTCTGCAGGATACCCACACAATTCAGCCGGATGAGTCGCTATGGCGACTTATATGGAGAGGTCAAGCTGTCTCTTCACATTTTAATACAAATACAGCTGGTGTTGCTACAATATTTAAACCCAAGTTAAATGTACATATCATTGAAACGATCACAGTTGCTGAGGGAAGAATATTACACGTCACAGCAAACATACATGGCGCCTATTTTTATTTGATTAATGTTTACAATCCCACATATTCTCATGACAAATTGAAATGCACAGATATGCTAAAAACTCATACTTCTACATTGTCCGAACCATATCCTATAATAGTAGGTGGTGATTTTAACTGTACACTTGATTGTGAGTTAGATGGAACATCAGCAACAGAACCACACCCTCCAGCTGCGGATGCGCTTAAATCTTTAATTACAAGCAATAGTCGTACTGATGCATATAGCTGCCTCTATCCATAATCTGAAATTTTCACCTGGCACAGGTCCGATGGGACTGCATCCAGACTCGGTCGTCTTCACATTCATAGTAATTTTAGACAGTTTTTAAGCAGTTGTTCCATAATTCATTGCACCAATTCTGACCATGAGTATGTTAAAGCAAAATTTCAGCTTAAAAGTGTAAAACGGAAAAGCGCATATTGGTGCACGAATACCGCTGTGTTGAGTGAATGAAACTATGTGCTTATAATTAATGATTTCTGGCATGGTTTGCAAGGAAACTAATGTGATTTTGATTGTCTACAGGATTGGTGGGAATGGCCAAAGAGCATATATGTATTTTATCACAGCATTATTCCCGAGAACGACCTGTCCTTTTCCATGAGCGACGATCAGACTTACAAGCTGAAATTGATCAGTTATCGGCCAAAATTCCAAAAACAAATGAATTATTAGAGGTAATTAACCACAAGCAATCTGAATTAACAACTCTCCTCAAAGAGCAAAATATGGGTGCTTGGATTCGATAGCGATTCCAGCATATAAATGAATCAGATAGACCTACTACATATTTGTTTAATGTTGAGAATAAACGTGTGATGAATAACATTATTTCACAGTTGAAGATCCCAACCTGTGAAATGGTTAATTCTGATACAGATATTCTGAGTCACGCCTCTGATTTCTGTGGTGAATTATATGCGAAGTCCAACTCATGCAAAGTATCCGAAAACCTGCTTTTATCAGATCTTCTTAATCTAAGTGAGCTTTCCAGAATTGAGTTAGATCTGGCCCTGAGTTTAGCAGAGCTTACTGAAGCTGTTAACACTCTCAATAACAACACAGCTCCTGGAATTGATGGACCACCATCGGAATTTTACAAAACCTTTTGGGAAACTATCGGTTCTGATCTTCTTGATGTTTGTAATGAATCAATTGCAGACATGTTATTACCTACTTCATGCAGGCGAGCGGTTGTGACATTATTACCTAAAAAAGGTGATTTAACCAATTTAAAGAACTGGAGACCTGTATCACTTTTATGTGTAGATTTGAAAATATTTTCCAGGGACTTGTATAATCGTATGCGTACAGTACTCGCAGAAATTATTCACATAGACCAAAGCTATTGTGTATCAGGACGTACGATCTCCAATAACATTAGGTTGATAACAGACGTCGTCGAGTATTCAAATTTTATGTCGTTACCTCTTGGCGTTGTATGCCTAGGGCAGGAGAATGCGTTTGCTAGGGTAAGTCAACAGTATTTATTGAATACCTTGCGCGCATTTGGCTTTGGTGAATTGTTTGTTAAATGCATTCAGCTTCTTTACAATGACACTTCGTGTTTACTGACAATAAATAATTTGTTATCTATGCCTGTTTCTTTTAACCATGGTATCAGACAGGGTTGCTCCCTATCAGGCGCTGTGTACAGTATCTGTATCGAACCATTGTTAGCTAAGATGCGCTCAAATAATGGACTGAGGGTGGGTGGGTGGTGGCCCTGCCTGATATCACGGGTGAAAGGGTTTCTTGCTCAGCTTATGCTGATGATATAACTGCCTTGTGCACGTGTAATGATGATTTTATTAAATTGCGAGATTTGATACATGTATATGAGTCTGCTTCCAACGCGAAAATTAACCACTCAAAGACAGAAGGCTTTTGGGTTGGTTCCTGGAAAGGGCGTATTGACGAGAGTTTGGGGTTAAAATGGAATGGCAATGGATTACAGATTCTCGGTATTTATATTGGCAATTCTTTGGATTTTTGCAAACAAAATAGGGAAAATCTTGAAAATGAAATCAGCACAAAACGTCTTAACTGGCTTCCGTTATCAAAAGCTCTATCGTTTAGAGGTAGGATTACTATAACTAATCTGCTTGCTGCTTCTAAGCTTTGGCATAGATTAGACGTCATCGATGTCCCTGGTAATATTTTTAATGCTATTCCAAAACTGTTGATTAACTTCAGCTGGTCTGGAAAACACTGGCTTCCCAACGAGTTACTGTTTCTGCCTTTAGACAAAGGTGGGCAGGGACTCGTGCATTTATAATCTTGGATACGGACATTCCGTATTCAGTATGCACAATCCTTTATGAACTATTTCGCTTTGCATCCGTGTTTCAGTTTTAGCAGCTACTTTCTCAAACAGATACATGATCTAAATTACGATTATCAGATTTGCTCTATTCAATTGGATGTAAAGATGATTCGTAATATACCTATCTGTTATAAGGGTATGCTCAATTCTTGGTTTTTCTTCAATGTTATGAGAACATCGCAGCCAAGCTGTAAAATCGATGTTTTAAATGAACCACTGTTCCCGAATCCTTTGATTAAGAACATCTCCACTGAATTTACTTTTTACTACGAAGATTTTATAAGTGCGAATGCTACCATTCTAGCTGATATTTTGGTAAATGATAAACAAATTGCACTTGAAGACTTACTCCTTAAAATTGGCAACAGGTCTCGACGATTGCTTCGTATACACTTGAATACTCTATGGGATAGCATACCCAATGAATGGTTTGAACTATTTTTTTTATGAATATCCGTGTACATACTACGAAGGAGATTTGTCATGGAAGGTTTTCCATGGGGCACTCAACACTGGTGTTTTTCTATGTAAGGCCGGATATTGTATTAATGATAAATGTGTTTACTGTGGCGATCGTGAAGATTTAGCACATCTTTGTATAACATGTTCACGTCTCCAACCACTGCTGTGTGCTGTTAGACGAGCAGTTCTATTTTTAACACTGGCTGATGAATTTAAGCCTGAGCATTATGTCAAAGGCTTTCCATGCCCCAATTGTTCGTCTAAATCTGCACGTAAAATTAAACATCGTATATGCAATTGGATCATGGCAAACGCTAACTCCTAAAAAGGCTACCTATGTAACGCGACAGCGTCTGATGGATGGCAATGGCAAGACGGACGCAATTCAAGAATGTATTTCTCGAATGCAAGCTCGTTTGACGATTGAATTTAAATCCCACCAGAAAAATGGGTCACTAGAAAACTTTAACAAATTTTGGGCAATTGACCACTTCGTCTGTAGTACTGAAGACGGTATTTTAACATTTAATGGTATTTAGTAATACCGTTCAGTATTATTTTGTCCACTTTCATCATTTTACATTTTAATGACTGATGACTGATGATTTTGATGACTGATTCCCATTGATTTTTTTTGTATGGATTGGATTGTTGTTTTTACAAAATTGACGTAGACTGGGATATATTGATATATTTGTTATTGTTCATAAATACAATGTGTATTTAAATGATACTCAGACTGCTTCAGAAATATATTTATATTGTCTATGACGTGTTTTTAAAAATAATTTATAAGTGATGTATTAAATTAAAGCATTTTTTATGAATCCAAAATAAAGTACATGAAAAGTCTTCTTCTTCTTCTTCTTCTTCTTCTTCGTCTTCCTCTTGAAGTTGTATGAAAAAGTGCTCTTGAATTTAGTGTTGTTTTTGTGCATTTATCGTTCGAAGTTTCACTTGATTTTTGATCAGTTAGTATATAACGTATTTGTGTTCATGTTCGTGATGTTAGTTTGTGTACTATCGTTTGACTATCTTCATATTTTCAAATTGTATGTGGTAATATAAAGTCTATAATAGTAGTGCATAGCCGCCATTATTAGCATAACCGGCCTAACGGCTGGTCAAGCAAGGGCGAGCATGACTAGCCCTTTGTTACAGAACAATGGGCCAATCAGGCAGTTTTGCTGATAGTGTTAGAAAGACGCGAGCAGCTCTGATAGGCCCTGTGTTGGATAATGAGCCTTTCGTAGGAATTAACCGAAAGAACGATGTTCAAATAGATTCCTTAGAAGGCATATCAGTCGAGACTTACGTTAAAGGGGCGGCTACAGTCGTGTCACCTGTTAACATTGTCGCCGCTTCGCGGGTTAAAGGTGGCATTACAATCTTCGTGAAGTGATAGGCAAATGTCACAAAACTGTGCGTCGATTGACTGCGGCTGATGGCCAATTTCACAACGTTTTCTCTCTAATGAAAGAGCCAACAAAACTGGTAATTTCAAACTTACAACCACATATACCAAATTTTGTGATTAAACGTGTGTTGGATGGATATGGGCAAGTTATCGGTAGCTGTAGAGCGATAACATTGGGATGTACATCCTCCGAACTGCGCCATTTCAAAAGTTTCCGTTGCAAGCTCCTAATTCCAATAGAGAGGACACCAATCCCGCACTTTGTGGACATTGTTTTCGATGGGAAATCGCATTGCTTATTTATTAGCACTGACGAAATCATGTTTCAAATGCCACGAAAAGGGACATTATCAGAGTGCGTGTGTTGCTGGTGACGCACCTGCTGCTCGTAATGCTGCCCATGTCGCCCATTCAGGTAACACCGTAACTGTCGCTGATAATCGTAACGCTGTAACTGTCACTGATTCTAGTAATGATGTAACTGTTACTAATTCTTGTGATGGTATCGGTAGCTGATGATAGTATTATCGTTAACGTGGCTTCAAATCCCGAACTTGTAGTCAATGAAGACAATTTCCCTGCTGTCACTTCACTATCGAACAAAAAGCCTGTCAGACACAAAATCAAATCGTCTTCATATAAATCTACTGAGAAATCGCCTAGTAAAAAAAGACAAAAAACTGTGAATCGGTTTGAAATCTTAGCCCAAGATGATGATGACAGTTCTGACCTGGATACCGACAAAGACAGTAATTAGTCAAATATCGTAAGCGTTTCCATTGGTGACACAATCTAAGCCACCACCACTAACGGTACCGTAGATGTTCCGCTAGATGGCACAATCCAATGACACAGTCCAAGTGCCAGCACTGGCAGATTCACCGTTGAAGTCCATCGTGAGGCTGAGCTAGCACAAGGTGCTGCCACGGCCAATGATGAGCAAGATGTAGCATTACAGATGATGGCCGGGTGCTCAACAGCAAGCGGTGACTCTAACGATGATTTAAATATACATATTTGTGACCCTGGTATTCCTATCTTAAAGCCAGGTCATGACCCTTGTGATGACGAGGTGACTGCATTAGAGGCAGGCGATATGATTACAGTCTTGCAGGAGGTGCTATTACTCAACTCGTTTGACGAGGGCAGCTCCAATGCGGAAAATATGTCGATTGTGTCCGAACTGTCCGATATCACGAATTTAGCTGATTCATCGGACGCAACTCCATCCCCTGAAGACGTTACACTTTTTTTAGAAAGCATCAAGTATAGTAAAAATGTAGTGGAAAAATGTTGTGGATTTCAGCCTAGTCTTAAACTTCTAATACACCAGCTGTTTCGCTTAAAGAAACATTCTGGCATAGAATCGTCCTTTAAATCCCAGATCACTAAAATAATACCAAAGTTACAGCGTGCCTATAAGAATTAGACAGGCATCTGTTTATTGCTATATTTATAACACATTAAAATGGCGTCTATTCTGATAAATTATCTAATCCTTTTTTCAGCCATGCCATCTCTTAATATTGTAACGTTAAATACACGAGGCTGTCGTGACTCAGTTAAGAGATCGAGATTATTTAATCACCTTCGTACGGAACTTGCTGCTGATGTTGTTTTCTTACAGGACATTCACACCAGCCCGTCTGACAAATCATTGTGGATGCTAGTGTGGCGAGGTAAAGCGGTCTTCTCACACTTAAATACAAACAACGGCGGCATAGCCATCCTTTCTGCACCCAATCTGAACGTTGATATTATTGAGGTCAATACGATTGTACATGGTAGAATTTTGCATGCACCGGTTAAGATAAATGATAATTTTTATTTTTTAGTTACTCTATACAACCCTACCGACATCTATGATAAGGTGACATGCATATATCTCTTAAAGACCCATATTTCTTCGTTGCCTGAGCCATACCCTTTATTTCTGGGTGGTGATTTCAACTGCACATTAGATGCCAAGGTGGACAGGACGTCCGCAGTAGAACCACACCGCTTGCATCTAAAGCCCTGCAATCGGCGATTGAATGTAATAGATTGACAGATACCTTTCGGTATCTCCATCCTCAATCGAAATTATTCACTTACAATAGAACGGATGACGTTGCTTCAAGATTGGACCGTTTTTATATTTGTATTAACCTCAAGCAATTTATTAAACCCTGCTCAGTAATACCATGTCAAGATTCTGACCATTTGTTAGTTTGTCCATTTATAGTAAACGCATAAAGAGAAAAACTGCATATTGGTGCTTATATAAGTCTCTTTTGCAAGAAAGCGAATATTATAATTTAATATCCAATTTTTGGCAACGATGGCGAGAAAGAAAGGGTGATTTTGAGTGTTTACTAGAGTGGTAGGAAATGGCCAAAATACACATCTGTACCATCTGGCAGCGTTATTCGAGAGAATGAGCTAGCATATTACGTGAAGAAAAAATGCTCTTGCAAAGGGATACAGGGACCTTATCTTCACAGCCACCAAGGAACGATAATTTACGCGACATTTTAAAAACAAAACCAAGAGAGTTATCTAATCTTCATAAACAGCAAGCAAGGGGTGCCTGGATACGTTCCAGATTTCAATATGTAAATTACTCGGATAAGCCCACCGCATGTTTCCTTAGCCTCGAAGGGAAAAAGGCAATAGAACGAACGATTTCAGATTTAACGCTGCCGGATGATGGTGTAGTTCGGATCGACCGGTCAGGTGCCGGCCATACAAGCTAAGCTGGGTACGTGCCACCCGTCCTGGATTTGTTCCCTGAACACGACCCCCACCATGGGTAGAGCTATAAGCGTATATGGGTCTATGAGAGAGATTGCTTAATACTATTTTTGACAGAGCGCATATTTCATGACCAAGATAGGATGGCGCTTTTAGTGTAATGAGTAGGTACATTGTAATCCTTTCTAATTACTTGTTCCAGCCGAATCCGGCATGAATCAAGACCAAAATTCGACGGGCTTTCCGAATCTGTAAACCATTTCAAAATCTATAGAGAAGCGACTGAGTTATCCAGGGAAAACTCCTTTTTGATATCTTCAAAATATTGCCTTGACGTCGTAACCACGTGTACGCAGACCTTCTAGAATGTTCTAGAACATTCGACTGCGTCATTATTAGCTACGCGCTGATTGGCTAGTGCTCGACCGATGATTGGTTGAAACCTGCGCCTATGACATCACAGGTAGTATAAAAGGAGGTGAAATCCAGAACCCGAGAGCATACGCGGCTAGGGGCCGAATGGGTTTGATCTGTATGGATCTACTATCAGCAAGCCAGGCATTACGCAGATCACTTCTGTTTCGGGAGGTTTCTCTTCCGTAGCCACAGCAGCAATCCAACCCACCGCACTAAAACAATTTTGTATCTCCCGATTGTGTGGGAGCATTTTTGGAACTTTTGAATATTGTTCACGAATACATCAAGACCTAACTCGGAACACAAACTTGCGGTGAGGCCTTTCCCGCCCTGAATATGTGATTCTACAAAAAGTGGTTATCCAACCTACCCAGCACTGATGTCGTGCGGGTTTATTTTAACTTTTTGACTGCAGCAAGTAAACTTTGCCCGGTACGTCTTCAGAGCTAATTGACGTACCCCGCACTGTTAAGCTTAGTTATGTATCTTCAACCGTATTCAACAACCCCCCCCCCCCTTATGAACGGGTTGTTATTAACTTCCATCCATAGCATAGGTGGACAGGAACTTTCGTCTTAGCAGTAATCTCTTACTGACTACTCGTTAGACATTCTATATGGTGATTACAGTCCTGAGTTCGATCCGCTCCCGTCCTGGACTGCATGCGGAAATCCTGTCTGCGGGAACCGGCATGCAGGAACTTTCCCGCTTCCAGAGAATGCGTCCACGCACATCACACCAAGGATGACGTATCAATTTCAGTAACACGATAGCCCATGCTTAAGAATGGCCACCAATTATTCAAGTAACTATACTTAACATTTTAATTATTCCGTTAATAACAACTTTAATAATTATACTTTATCTGTTTAAACGGCCCCGATGACTAAAAGGCACCGTAACGGTCTTAGGACGGCTATTTATACCTTTTGTATCTGTTTATAGTTATTCTTATTTCTGTAAGGTGTTTTTACTAACCGTACCGTAGTGGGTTCCTCAACCTGTACTTTATATATTATTCTGATCAGTTTACATTGCATTGTTTATTCTGGTTAGTTTTATATATGGCAAGTGGCCATCAGTTTATATGTTTTGTTTATTTATAGAAAAATATAGGACTGCAGTGCACGTAGGAAACACAACACAGCAACATTTATATATATATATATATATATATATATATATATATATATATATATATATATATATATATATATATATATATATATATATATATATATATATATATATATATATATATATATATGCAACACGTTCTCCCACCACCAACATTTTTTCACTGAGGTCACTGTACGTGCTATAACTCTGTTTAGCCTGGCATGCTACCGACTAAAAACCTTTCTATTCAGCTCGATAGGATATGGTTAATATGATTAAACAAGGACAAGCGGGCGATGTCGTAAGGTGGAACCGCCTGTGCATGTGTTGGTTTAGTCTGTTGTGTCCAGTTCTGAGACGAAAAATGGTCACTTGCTCTGGCCTCGAGAGATGATGGTAGGCATCTTCTGATTGAGGTGTTCTATAGAGTGACTTGATGATAGTCTTCATCTCTGTATGGGTAACCATGTGTTCTGTCTGATTCTCTTCTGCACCCACCTTTGCCATCTTGTCTGCTTCCCCATTTCCTTGGACTCCACAGTGTGAGGGGATCCACTGCAATGCTATCCGAAAGCATTTGATGGTGTGCAGTGCTTCTTCAAGTTGTGGCAGCTTACCTTTGGTGATAGCCTCAAGGACGGAGCGGGCATCAGATAAAAATACAATCTATGCAATAGGGTCTGCTGTTCTGCTGATGGTATTTGCTGCATGAACCAGTGCTTCGACTTCAGCTGTGTAGCTTGTGCAGTGTTTGCCCGTCGGTATTGCAGCTGCCTCATGTTGTCCATTTGGATACTGTATGTGCAGTCTGGCACCTCCACTCCTAATTGCATCTTTGGCTGATCCATCTGTGTAGATCCTTATCCATGTCTCCTGAGGGTACATTTCTTCAAGCATGGCTAGGGTCAGGGCCTTCTTGCTCACATCACTGTGTTCATCTTTGGTTGTGAGATGAGGTACCGTGGTACGAATAGCTATGCTCTCTAGTTTGTTTTCCCAGGTTGGAGGATCAAGGGTGTGGTTTGGGTCTTCTATTTGTGCTGGCAACATTTCTTGGTGTTTCCTTTGAAGTGCTTTTTATCTCTTTCACAAAACTTGATCTTTTAAGTCTTCCTGATGACAGCTGTGCTTGCCTGCTCTTCATCGGGTGGTTGCTGAACGATTTGAACTTTGCAGCTTGGATCAGTGCTTTGCATTCTCTTCCTTTGCTAAGTGGTGTGGGGGGGGGGGGGGGTGGCGGATGCCGGCTGTCTGCTCCATTTCTTCTATTGGTGTTGATCTCATTCCACCGGTGATGATACGCAGTGCCTGGTTTTGTACTCTGTCGAGGTTCTGTTGATGAGATTTAGCTGCTGTCATCCATGAGCTGGATCCATGCTCAAGGTGTGGTCGTACGGCACCTAGATAGATGGTCATGAGGATCCTTTCATTGGCACCCCGCTTTGTTCCTGCCAGCTTCCTCACGATGTTTAGCTTTCTTCTGGCCTTTGCCTCTGCATTCTGTATGTGCTCCTTCCATGTTAATCTTCTGTCGTAGGTGACTCCCGGGTGTGTCTGCTGGTCCTCGTACTCGAGTGGAGTACCGCCCAGTGTCAGATTGACAACCTTGGTTTTGGTGGACGTGAGAATAGCATGGCTGATGGTTTTTCTTTGTTGATGGTAATACACCAGCGATTGGCCCAAGCTGTAATTCTGTCCAAGGCGAGCTGCATTCTGTACGTGGCAGTCGTCGTGTACTCCTCGGTGCACCAGATTACGAGGTCATCTGCATAGAGGGATGCTTGGATCCCATTGGACAGCTCTGCTACAATGTCATTAATGAAGAGTATGAACAGAGTTGGTGATAATACTCAGCCTTGTGGCACCCCTTGTCTCAGCAATGCATTCTGTCCAAAGTGTCCATCCACCAGCACCCTAGCTCTGCGATTGTGTAGGTACGACTTGGTCCATCCGAACATGTTGCCACCAATGCCTTTGCGTCGGAGCTTCACGAGGAGGCCATCCTTCCACACCTCGTCAAATGTCCTCTGCAGATCGATACCGGCAGCTAGCATCACCTTCTTGTCTTGAAAAGTGTCCTCTATGACCTGTGCAAGATGTGTTGTTTGATCTTCTGTGCTCCTGTATCTTCTGAAGCCGGCCTGCTCTGAAACTATAATGTTCTCCGACTCCAGGTACCACTGCAATGGCTGGTTGATGATGAGCTCCATGGTCTTGCATATGCAGCTTGTAAGACTGATAGGACAGTAGCTCAGCACATTCGTCTTGTTCTTCCCTTTTTTCAGAATAGGAGTCATTCAGGCTTCCTTCCAGCACTGAGGAACCTCTCCATTGGTCCAACTGAGATTACAGATGTCTAGCAACTTGCGAGAGATGCATTACCAAGGTGTTGGATCATTTCATTCGTAATGCCATCTGGCCCGGGAGATTTCTTCTTCTTCAATTGGCGGATAGCCTTCGTCAGTTCTGCTAAACTAATGTAAACTTTCATCGCATCGTGAGTGTTGGTGTCTGTTCGTTCCTTTTGCCATTTTCTAACCTCTTTTTGACGCATCCGTGGTATAGAAATGTTGCTTTCTTTTGCATATGCCTTCGCAAAGGCATCTGCAGCCATCTTTCCTGTCAGTGTTTACCCATCTTCTTCAAGAGTAATCTTCTTTCCCCCGACACCCTCATCATTGAGTGCGTTAGTCAGTCTCCATAGCTTGGTGGTGTCTCTCTCTAAATTAAACCCTGCCGTCTTTTCCCGCCAGCTTCTTCTGTTGGCCTCCAGCTTGGTCTTTAGATACCGGGCATTAGTTTGTTGTAGCATGAAGTGGTTTTCATGACAGGGATTACCCTCTGCATCTTCTCTGGCCTTGTCTAGTGTATCATGTGCTGCTTGCAGTTCTGTTGTCCAGTACGGGCGGTGGTTTTTCCTCAACCCTCGAGGAATCGCATCGTTGGCAGCCTTGAGGACACTTGAATTAAATTCGTTGACCACATTGTTGATGTTTCTCCCTTCTACTGCTATATTTTGGGTAAGCTCACTGGAACGAATGCCGAACAGACTCCAATTTGGCTTTTTATAGTTCCACTTTGGATGTTGAGGTGTACTTGTCGAAATACTTCCAGAACGAGAGTGGAGGACTGGGTGGTGGTCGCTTCCTCCTAACTGCGATCCGACCACTCTCCTGAGGTTTCTGTGAATGTCTTCTGCGCAAAATGCCAAGTCCGGCGTTTGCTGAATATTTTCGTAAATTTATTGAATTTATCAACCCGTAGACAGGCGATTCGGGACTGTTACCGTTGCCAACACTACAGACCGTCTAAACGCGAACACCAGTGTATGGGTATAGATTATTTCTTAAGAACTATCGACAATGTAGAATTACAGTACTTAAACGCATTATAATGCGTACCTAAAAGCGATTTCTTTTGAGAACTGTCTACAGATCCGGATTTATATTGGAATGTTATACAAAGCCTGTAAGACTGAATGACTGAAGCAGCACGATCAAAACACACACACACACACACACACACACACACACACACACACACACACACACACACACACACACACACACACACACACACACACACAAACACACACACACACACACACACACACACACACACACCCACACACACACACATACACACACACACACACACACACACACAAACACACACACACACACACACACACGCACACACACACACACACACACACATACACACACACTCAAACACACACACACACACACACACACACACACACACACACACACACACACACACACACACACACACACACACACACACACACACACACACATACACACACACTCAAACACACACACACACACACACACACACACACACACACACACACACACACACACACACACATAAACACACACACACACACACACACACACACACAAACACACACACGCACACACACACGCACACACACACACGCACGCACACACACACACACACACACACACACATATACACACACACACACACTCAAACATACACACACACACACACACACACACACACACACACACACACACACACACACACACACACACACACTCACACACACACACACTCACACACACACACACACACACACACACACACACACACACACACACACACATACACACACACACACAAACACACACACACACAAACACACACACACACACACACACACACACACACACACACACACACACATAAACTCAAACAAACACACACACACACACACACACACACACTCACAGTTATAACATATAATTATCGAATTCGTTTCTGATTTCTCAAATCAAATCTCACTCGTATTACAGCTATCAAAAACATTATATATATATATATATATATATATATATATATATATATATATATATATATATATAATGCTCGAGCTAAAACAGTGGTTCTCTATTCGCTAATGGTCCAACCCTCCCAACCCTCCCCAACCGTCCCCACACTCCAAGCCCCCAAGTCATACCTTCACAAAACCTTCCTCTCTCACACATATATATGTGTTACATAATGGCCCCTTTTTTACCGTTTATTTAGATTTTCCGTGTTTCAGGAAATATAACGTGATCCAATGAGTACCTGGAACGTTCTCAGGATCTGTATTAACGATGCGACACGCTGGTCTTCTGATACATTTAGGTATACAGTCTTTAGCGAAAACATCTGGGAACATCTGTCCTAATCTCCAGTCTCCCAAGCAAATATGTTCGAGATCTCTAGTAGTTAACATAATAATACTACTAATAATAATAATGATAATAATAATAATACCAATAATAATAATAATAATAATAATAATAATAATAATAATAATAATAAATATAATAATACTAATGAACGCCCAAGGTCCTGTATACAATTGGATACTTTAATGTTTTTGTTAGTAAAGTTTCTTTCCAAATAACTAGACAGCTGTATACGGTTGGTATACGTTTTGATAAGTGCACCCATATGGACGTACGTGTGTGGGTGTGGGGTGTGTCGACGGGTTTGTGGGTGCTGGGTGTGGCACGGGCTCTCATAGTATGTGGTAATGTTACAATCGCTGTCAATGTTATTAAATTCTGCATAACATAGTACGTTCATAGTGTCACGTAATGCTGTTTTAAATTTTAGTTGGAGGTGTAGGCTTCCTTGCTTCGTAATGTAGACATGATCGCCCGTGGTGAGGTCTGGAGTGTAGTCAAAGGCAACCTGCTTTATATTCCTCGATGTTAAGGCCTATACATTTGTCATCAAATAATGTACCGGTTCCATTAAACAACGTCAAGAATGATTCTGTACTGGCGATATGGCATCCATCCAAAACTGGTGTCAAAATAATAGGATGATTTTGAATTCATATACAACCAAATTAATAATGATAATCACTACGCACACACTTAATCAAATTAATCATGCGGAAATTAAAATACATATAGGTAACGAAGAATTAGGCATTGTAAACGACGCAAAACTTCTAGGCTTACATATTAACGAGACTCTATCACGGCAACAACACATAAGCAAAATATGCAGTAAAATAGCCATCCTTATTTATATGCTGAAGAAAAACAAAGAGCATATGAATGTTGATGAGCGCAACCTATTCTATAAAGCGTATATTCTTTCGAATATAGATTATTGGAGTCTTGTTTATTACGCAGGTACACCGACTTTGCAAAGCAAACTAGAAAAATTGCAAAAACGTGCTGCTAGAGTTATTTTAGACGTCCCGCACAGAACTCCGTCAAAACAGTTATATGACACCTTAAAGTGAAAGAATGACTATAAAAACAAACATCATGACATGCAAAGCACTAAACAACCTTACACCTAAGTACATTAACGGTATGTTTACACCCATAGATGAAGCGCATACACTAAACCTGCGATCAAAAAACAATGGACACATACAACCTCCAAAAATACGAACAGACTACGGCAAGAACAGCTTTACATACACAGCGACGCAAATGTGGAATTTACTACCGACGACCATTACTCATTTCCCATCACGGTCAGCCTTTAAATCCAACTTATATAATCATCTTAAAGTGTAACAATTGCTAGTCTTAATGCTACCTGCGCGCAAGAGATCGAAGAGCGAGGGCATGGGAGCGATAGGGAGAGAGATTGAGGGGGGGGGGGTGAATGAGCGAGAGCGAGTGTGTAAGTGCGCGAGTACCTGTGAGCTTGCGTGAGTGCGTGTATACAAGTGATGGTTTGAGTGTTTGCGTTGAGTATGTGGACCAGAGTAGCATTTGGATTAAAACGTATAAAAGCCAATTGTAAAAGCAAATGTATAAGGACACAACAATTAGGTTTACATGAATGTTGAATAATAATAATAATAATAATAATAATAATAATAATAATAATAATATATTTTTGCTTAACGGAATATAGGCTTGCACGATATTACCATTGGTGGTATATCGTGTGGAAAATATCGCGATATGTTGAAATATCGCTGTATCATAAGGTCAGAGAAGTTTCCATCTACAGAGCAAGAGACGGCTGGGTATTTGGGTATTTATCACTGTAATGACTGGCTCTTTAACAGAGCAAGTCATTCCAGTGCCAAGTTTTCAAAGAATAGTTTCTCTTTGTCTACATATGGTCGTTTTCTATGGATTCATATGTGCCTATAAGTTGAACTTCAGATTTGAGAAACTGTTTTGACACAATGTTGTGCTTAAGGTTTTCACCATTTTTCGATTTTTTATATCGTAAATTATCGCAATATTATACTGAATCGTGATATCTAGAAATATCGAAGAAAGCGTGCAACTCTAACTGAATATTATATATTAATAAGTAAATTGATTGTCTACTGCTGTTTATTCACGTATCGTAATTAACTCCTCATCCTGTATATAGTGTACTTATCAACTGTACATAGTTTAATTATCAACTGTGCATAGTGTACATAAATTTGTTCTATGAGGGCCTCGGGTAGATCAGGCCACTGATGATATACCATCAATAAAGAAAGATTATTATTATTATTATTATTATTATTATTATTATTAGTATTATTATTATTATTTTTATCATTATTATTATTATTATTATTATTATTATTATTAGTATTACTTAAATAAGTGAAAACCCCCAACATAATTATAAAACAATTAACGTTAGACGTGTATCAGCGGTGTTACCTAATGATTGCGCTACGCTGAGCGTTAATATACCGTATACATTCTAACTTACATAGCTGCATGATCGTAAATACCAGGAGGTTATTGAGATAACATAGCGATAACAATGCCCCAGCCGAATTATGTTGGTACGATGATTAATACGTAAATCCGACCAGTTTTTCTTTTTGGAGGGGTGGGGACGGGGTGGGATGGGTTGGGGTGTATGTTAAAACTTGTCATGCGGGCTTTGGCGTGTGTGTGTCCGAGAATCCAGCATGGCCCTGTAGGTCTATCGAGTTAGCGACTTACTCACCATAGGTTTGAAAAATAGAAATACAACCTTTCGATTAAACCCTGAGAGTGGGCGTAAACGTTCAGCTGCCGCATTGTATGGCGATAATGAGCAAATACAGGGAGGGTGGGTGTGTATTTAGCACCCTGACTCGATAGAGGGCCACCGTTGGCTGTTCTGGAGGATGTGCTAGATGCAGTACACCATAACGAATTCGATTCCTCCAGCATTAACCAAGCATTAACCATCGAATGAGAGTTTATGGTGCCGCGGTTAACCCTACTGGAGGGTATAGTAAACTCTCATGACATCCGTCCAGATGATCTACTGAGCCACGTGCTGCAAGCATTAACTGACCTGTGAGAAAGCATCTGAATGGAAATGACCTCTGCTGATTACTCTGAGTACTACGATCATGTAGAAATGTTTGCGAGTCAATCGAAATGTAAGTGAGTATAGCCTTTTGGTTTTTCTCGGTCTGGGTCCGGGTCTGGGTGGGGTGGTGTGCAGATGGGTTGGTCGGGTGAGTGTGGATGGTGGGTTGGGTTACCGAATGGCTGATGGTTTGGTGTTGGGTTGGCAGGTGGGGTCGGGTGTTGGGATGGGGTGTTGTGGATATAGGGGTGGGTGGGTGGGTGGGGTACGGTAGGTGTAGGGTACGGTAGGTGTAGGAATTTGGGCAGGGTGGGTTTGATGAGGTTGTGGCGAGGGGGTGTGGGGTCGAGGTGATGGGTCTGTTGTGTAGGGGAGAATTATGACCATGAGAAAACTTGTCTAGCACTATAAAGTGTATTGGATGGTAGATTAGGATTATACCAGTGAAAAAAAAATAATAGTAATAAAAAAATTAAAAACTTGTCTAAAAATATATAATTTAATCTGTTTTATCGTTTTTTTGTTTTGCACTGTCGCAAACTTGCTGTCAATTTACTCGGTCAGCCATGGCGAGGGGAGCGACATCGGCTGCATCATCACTGCCACCACCAACGACTACGACACCGACAGCTACGATGATGACGACAACATCCATTCGGGCTTCAGGGAATCGAACTGTGGAGCTACTTTAGCTGTCTCGAGGAATACTGAGGCTGAGAGGGGTCTAGAGTCATCGAAGTTAAACGATGATTTAGTGAAGGATTCGGGTGAGGTCTAAGCGATACTGAACTCTTAACCATGGTTCACCATTATCAACTGGTAACCTCCCCCATTACATCCCTGCAGTCACCGATCTCCAACAACACTAACGCTGCATACCCCCATCAACTGGAAACTTCCCCCATTACGCCCCTGCAGCCCCACCAACCCCTAAATTCCTGTCCAAATTTTAAACGCTCAAATACCGTTGTAAAATTTTGGAGACAGTTTGAGTCACCGATCTCTAACAACGCTAATGCTACATACCACCATCACACCCAAGTTAACTAAAAAACACCCCGCACTACCATATACCAACCCACCGCTCTAGCCAACCCACCCCAAGTAGCTACGAACTCCCATCCCACCCTAGCCGACTCGAACACCCCTACCCTACCGCTACTAACCCAACCCAGGCAACTAGCAACCCCCACCCACCTCTAGCACCTCTGTTAGCACTCCCTATACACCCGTTAAGAAAACTACTAAAAATAATTACAAGAATTGCAAGAATAAATCGGCTCAAGTCTGCAGAGTTAATTTATTTGAAAATAACGATCATGATATGGCCATGGAAGTTAATATGATTGGGGAGGGGTTAGGTCTGTATAGGGTGGGAATTCTGGTGGTGAGGGACTGACAGACATTCTGATGACGTTGTAACCGCTGAGCCTAAACCCGAAATGACAGACATCGATGATATGCACGATATAACTCTCACACGCATCTTTCAGTCCAGGCGTTTTAATATTACAGAAAATTCTTACTCTCTCAACTTTAATTCAGATGCCATTATTACAGAGAATTTGGTTGAAGTTTTGGTGTGCGTGCACTCTATATGCGAAAGAATATTAGAGAGCTTTTACGCTAGCATTCTCAAAGAGACGTATGTCTCGATGGGGAATTTTCTATGGAGAAATGCCTAGCGAATCGGGGTGGATAGCAATCTTGCCAAATTATATCTCGATGATTGGGCGTTCGAAGCCACACTGAAAGAAAAGCTATATCACTGTTAGGAATCTAGATAATATGTGTATGGCCTGATGTGTAGCGATTGGGCTATGTTATCTTGATTCGTCAGCATCGAAGGCCAAGCGTATGCAGATTAGAAAGTGTCCTAAAACTCAGGCAGTGGTGCCTTAGGTGATAATTGGCATCAACATATGAAAGCTCGATAACTGCATGCTCAGGCTGGTGTGTCTACTAACGTAGCTTGCGGACCCGATGCTTGGCATGCATTCCAAGACATTTTGACCCCACATGGCATTTCTCTAAGAGTGTATAGGCCGAGAATAAATGCTGCATATACAGGGGTGCGGATAATTGCATTCAAATTCTACCCCTATATCTGTATAATGATAATTACACATACGTAACCAGCATTAAGGCCTTGAAAGGTTGTAGTTATTACTGTGACAATTGCGATGTAACTTACGCTCAATGCGATCAACACTCTTGCATAAAATGCTGTCGTGTATGTCAAATGGCTCCACCCTGCATGCAGATCGTTAATCGCTACTGCGAAGCTTGTAGCAGATGGTTTAAGAGCGATTGTTGCTACAACAATCATGTCAACTCTGGAATGTGCACTATGCGTAAGTCTTGCGGGGACTGTGGCAAACTTCTAGATATTGATTCTCATTCTAAACAAGATTGTGGACAGGGGAAATGTCCTAGCTGCAAGACTGAAGTTAATTTATGGGACCACGTTTGTTATATGCAGAGTTATAATGAAGAACACATGAGCTTAGCGGCGGAGCATAAGACTTATCGTTCATCGCTCAATGTTTCATCTGTTATGATTTTGAAACGAATCAAGTGGCAAAGCATCACGAGGTTATTTATGTCATAGCTCAGACAGCTTGCTCCATATGCATTAACAAATCTCACGACGAGTATTGCTTGGAATGCGATGAACACCGAAGAGAGGTTATCTTTGAAGGCGCTAATGCTCGAACCGGTTTCATGCAATGGTTATTAGCTACGAAATCTGAGCATAAGGGTACGCATAAGACAAATGATCTATTTTTTCGTGACTACATCGCTATAGTTCATAACAGTCGTGGTTTTGACTTGCATCTAGTGATAGAGTAGCTCTTTAGAAACACAGAGCTTAAGCCTGCCAACGTAATAATGAATGATAATAAAGTGGTGTATTTCAATGTTGGTGACATTCATTTTAAGGACAGTCTAGCATTTCTTCTGTTTCAACTACGTCAACTACCTGCGATATTTAATTTACCTAGCGAGAAAGGATTCTTTCCGTATCTCCTAGACAGTAATGTATACTTTGATTACGTAGGAGCGTACCCAGTGTTTGATGCTTACGGTGCTGAAAGTAACTTGTCGTATGACTCGGTTAAAATGGTGTTTTCAATTTTAGGGATGCCATGAAACTGTACTGCAGGTCTGACGTAAGTGTTGCAAGATGTTCACCCATGAAACCGGGATACCGCCTTTCATGTCATCTATGACATTAGCATCATTATGTAATAAGGTGGCTAGGGCTAACAACTTAAACAAGCATAAGCTAGTAGCTCTGTTACCGGGTATGTTAACCTATGTAACAAGAAACGTTTGTGGTTACTTCCCGGACACAGGCGAGTACTTTGAGTACTACGGCTGTTACATGCACTCATGCCCGAAATGTCTGCCTAGAAGAGTATGACTACCAAGTCATTTTTAGCCTGATTTAACTTCAGAAGAAGTGTATCAGAAGACGCTTTCTAAATCTAGCAAACTTAGACACATGGGTTTGAAGGTAGTAGAAATATGGGTTGTGATTTTAAGGCCCATAGGCTCAACGACCCTAGCATTAATGCTTTTCTGAACGCTAGACTGGATCATGAACCGCTTATCATGCACGATGCCCTGTACGGTGGCTGTACCAAGGCTATATGTTTCTTCACCATGTCACTGCGGATGAGTGTATAGCAAACATGGATATCACTTCGCTATATCCTTACATTTGTAAGACCTGCGAGTACCATTTAGGTGAACGGAGGTAATTGTTAGATATTTTAAACCAGAAGAAGAGCTAGGATCTTATTTCGGTCTGATAGAGTGTATCTGTTTGTCTCCTAAAGATGTATTCTTTCCTGTCCTCCCATAGAGATCAAATGAATGTTTGTACTTTCCAGTGTGTAGTAAATGCCCTCACGATTTGCAGAGCACTGACTGTACTCATAGCGATCGTGAGTGCTCTCTACATGGTGCATGGATGCCTGTGGAGTTGATAGAGGCAGTGCGTAGTGGGTACTATATCTTAGAGTTCATCGAGATATGGCACTACAAAGAATGTACTGATACGCTTTAAAAGGCATACATCGATATCTTTTTGAAAATTAAACAAGAAGCATCGGGGGTATCCCGAGGATGCGGTCACCGATGCGCAGAAAAACGTGTATGTTCTGGAATATTTTGAACGTGAAGGGATTAGATTAGATACATCTTTGATCATTCAAAATAAGGGCCTTAGAACCCTGACAAAACAGGTGCTGAATTCTTTGTGGGGTTATTTCGCCCTCAGCCCATACCATAATCACGAATACGTCGATTTGTATAGCGCCATGTTGAAGTTGCTGATGGATAAAATGATTTCTTTCAAAGATATCCGTGTATGAAATGACAGCACTCTCTTAATGCGCTATCGCGAGTTGAACCAATTCGTGCTGATGGATAATCACACAAATGTCATGATCGCTGCATTTGTCATGAATCATACCAGGGTTCATTTGCTATGAAGTCTTATAGCGGTAGGCTTGAGTTGCATTTATCACGATCAGATTCTATCATGTATGTTCAAAAATGTGATAAACCTCGCCCACTCCCTGTTTACCATGACAGACTCGGTTATTTCATAACGAAGTTCCTTCCCACAGTGAAATAACAGAGTTTGTCAGCACAGGCCCGAAGAGGTACATGTACAGACAGCTAGACAGGCAGATGGGGGATACCAAGAATGTCTGCAAAATTAAGGGCTTAACTTTAAATTACAGGAATAGGGGTTTTGGATTTTATACTCTGTTAGCCACGATCAACGATCATAATCTCGAAACGTTCACTCAGTATCCTAATACTATCATTAGGAATAAAGATAATAGACTTTTGAGTAAGGATACTGAGAAACGTTTCGGATTTACTTACAAAAACATACAACTGTTAATGACTATCATACTAAACCGTATGGCTCTCAGGTTACACCTAGGATCTAATTTTACGATAACCTGGGGTGGGTTGGGAAATTTGAGGTGGGGTTTGATATCGGGGTGGATCGAGAGGGGTGTCGAGCATAACCTGGGGGTGTGGGGAGTTTGAGCCGGAGCGAATGGGGAAACAACAAACAAACGTGTGGGGTGGGGTGGGGGTGGGGGTGGGGGTATGGTTGGGGTTGTTTGAGCTGTCACATGTATACGCTGTATAATACGTTACCCCTTAACGTAGAAGATTATTACCATACCCTTCATCGAGGGGTGCGGGGTAAGTAATCTTTTACTTTATTATTTTCTGTTAGATATATGCAGAGGGCGATACATAGTTATAGGATGCAGGTGGGGTTGAGGGGGATGTTGAAATGTCATGTTTGTATGACTTATAATATGCTTACCCGTAATGTAGAAGATTACTAGCATACCCCATAATCGAGGGGAAGTAAGTAATTTTCTACTTTATTAGTATTGGTTAGATATGAATGTGTGTGCGTGCGTGCATGTATGCGTGCATGCTTGCGTGCGTGTGTGTGCACAATTGAAAATTGATTCGTTGACATTTGTACAACTCTGACAATCATTACACGTGGTCAGAATTGTTTTAAGTCTTGACTAGTTAATATTAATCTGTTAGACTAATAACTAACCGATTGGCCTTACACGATACATTGACCCGTGTACATTGTCACGGCTAAAAACGCCGAGGTTCGGAGGTTTAATGATCAAGCCATTAGTCTAACAGAGGCGTCCTCCACAAATGGCCTTAGTCTATAGCGCGACCATTTAAAATTAATCTCCCATGATTGAACGAGTCCCCAGAGTCAGAAAAAAAGACGTGTCCAGATATGCAACCATCACTCTCGCCTCATTGAATGTCAGCAGGCACGTGATTTAATGAGGCGGGCAGGGATTCATGCTCGAACGAGTTCCCAGAGTCAGAAAAAGACGAGTCCAAACATGTAGCTCATCAGTCAGCCTTAATTACCCTGCCATTAACCCTCGAGACGTGTCATTACACTAATTACCTTTAAGATCAACTCATCGGATGCAGGTGCCATGCGACTTAATGAGGAGAGTGCGAGGCTTTGCGCTCGAACGAGTTCCCAGAGTCAGGAAAAGACGTGTCCAGACATGTAGCCCATCAATCGTCATTAATTACCCAGTCATTAACCCTTGTCAATAATTACGCTCACCTCATTGGATGACAGGAGGACGCGAGGGGAGGGGCTTATGGTCACCCTGTACATCTAGCATCCAATCAGAACTGGATGAGCTCTGGGTCCCCGTTACACACGTTCCCCGTTCAAAAGCCGGTGAGATCAAGGGAAAAAAAGGGTGATAAGGATCCAAATAAAGTTGGTTGCCCTGACACAGCAACCACGAACGGGGGGGGGGGGGTTAAAATCGCCTCACCTCTACTCGTACCACCAGCCCCAAATTGCCTCACCTCTACTAGAAAGGGGGTGCTTGCTCACCCCCACCCCACCCCACCACACCCCACCCTCACCCCCACCCCTGGATCTATATAAAATATTCTTTCTGCACTAAATTTAGATGGATGCACCTAACTAGGGATCATTATTAATTTTGTTTATAGATAATTACCAACACCACACACAAAATACAGGAGATGGCCTCAGATTGTGTCTGGATTTCAAAAAATTCCTAGGGGAGGACCCATAGAGCCCCGCTCGCCTTGGTAAGGGATCACTACGCACTGGCCCACGCTGATGTTTGCCCAACTCTGGAAAACTGACTGCGGATGCCCATGTTGACTAGAATTGGTTAATTTAATACTTCATGTCAGCTTTAACATATGCATTTCGCGTGTATCGCATATCATTAGCTGACACATACATGGATTTAAAAACAAATGACGGATATGGAGACGGACAACGGAGACGGATTATGAACCCATGCAAAGGTGCCTTAATGAATATTGAACGATAAATTTATTTATTTCTCAGGTTCTTGTACACTGATGTTGCTGAGATAGAGACTAACAATGCAATTGAGTGCCTGCAGGTTGGCCACATGTATCGAGTATCAGGCTGTGTTAAGAAGTGTGAAACCATTCTTATAACATCCGCTAATGCTTATAATGTCATTCTGGGGACTAGTATCATTTTCAACCTACAAATGCTAAATTCGGAATGCATTGGATATATTAACATAAATGCACTGGCAGTGATTACATCGAAAGCATTTGTTTCTTTAAGCAAGGATGCACTTGAGATAATTGTTGGCGAATCCGATCTGCAAGCACCTGAACTAGAAGTATATAAAGCTGTTAACAGCTGGGCCGATAGAGCGTGTGAACTTGGATGTGTTCAACCATCCCACGAGAATAAGAGAAAATTCTTGGGTGATGCATTCTCCAGATTACGCCTTGTGCATATTCCTCCGTCAGATTTTGCCAGTGTGGTGGCAACAGAAAATTTGCTTTCTAAGGATGAGATGTTGATGGTTTTTCGTTTTCATCATGATAAAACTGTATCAAAACTCGATTTTATAGAGAATGAAAAGCGAGCTGGAACTTTGGCGAGCTCTGTTCCATCGCACTTGACTCAATACTTCCCCCCATAAACCCACATACCGTCTGGAAACATACTTTAGCTTCAATCGTGGGGTAAACATTGTTGGTATAAACATTACCGACAAGCCACGTACATATAATCTAAATTCCGTGGGTGAACAGCTATTTTCTCTGTTTCTGGTTGAGGAGGATTTTGGGGAAGAGGCACAATCTGCTGAGAATTGTGCACGCCATCGATTTGAAATATTTAAAACTTCTCAGCCTCGTGGACGTACTTTCGATGTTCTGTTTGACAGCGCATTGCCTGTGAAGCCAGAGACATGTTACACACTATCCATATTTATTCTGTATTATCCTGCAGGCAGGCTATGCAATTTTGAGGAAAAAACATGGCAAATCGTCACTGACGATGTGCTGCAACAGACACCTGATGGGCAGAAATATAAACGTTATCCTTGCAATTGTGAAATGCGAGAACGTCATCCAGATGCCATAAACATCCAGTCAATATTAACCCTTTAAAAATTACACAGAAGAGACTAGCAATCTTTATTATGCGAGGATTGTTTTAAATATTTTGAAACTGCGTTGACTGGGAACTGTTGCTGTGTATGGCTTCAACATATGCAACAGCTTTCCTGTTTATTTGTCTTGGAATCGAGTCACTCATATCCCAAGTGTTACCAAAAGTGGTATATTAAAAATACATTCGGTTCCTGATTAATCTGCGATTTATCATGTAATCCAGTTATCTTAGTTCACGAAAATTATAATGTGCTCATAGAAAATGTCCATTGTAAAAGCATTTTTGGACAGCTTGACCCGTTTAGTTAATCTGCTATTAACCCTCATCGGTCGGTAGAATAGCCTTTCATAGACTAATTTTATTTTCTTTCATGATCTTAGAACATTTAAATGGCATGTGGTTTGCAGTACGCAATCAAAGTTGCGACTATCACCCTCGCAAAAAAGGAATGCTTGACAACTTTCCAAAAAACTAGTAATTCTGTTCTATTCCAAAGTCCCATGAAACTCTAGAAAGCCATGCGTTTCCAATTAATTGGAACCTATTACTGTCAAATAAATTTCAAATTATCATCTTACCTGTATATTTAACTTAAAATTGTAAATCGTAATTTTGTATTCTAAATGTTGAATAAAGCTAAGCATCGCATTTAATGTAAGACAATTAGCGTAATGTTAATCAGTTGTCATCCATTTACCTCTTGCAATTCCAGTGTCTCCATTTCAAGTCCTAAATATTCAACAGTGAATTTTATTTTGTGTTGTAAGCGGTTTAATTTGATGGCTACTGTATTCATATATTTTTACATTCAGTTTTTGGTACTTTTATAATTACAACTCCCTTAGACTTATTACCACTCCAGTTAAAATGCTTTCTACAGGAGTAGAAAACTAATTCCACCCAATTAGAAATATTACCACTCGAGTACAAATATTGCCACTCAAGTAGAAATATTACCCACTCGACTAGAAATGTTACTACTGGAGTTGAAACTATTTCGACTTCAGTAGATATATTACCAATCATGCAGAAATAGCATCACTCGAGCATAAATATTACCAATCGAGTAGAACTTATTTCTACTTGAATATAATCTATTTCCACTCGAGTGGAAATAGTACCACTTGAGTTGAAACCATTTGTAATCGAGTATAAATATTTGCACTAGATTTGAAATTTACTCATTAAAAATAGTTTAATATAGGGATAATATTTCCACTCGAGTAGAAATGTTTTCACCTCGAGTGGTGATACTTCTACTCAGGAGAAAATACTTTCCCGTGAATAGCAATAGGTTCTACTTGATTGGAAATGGTTTCTACTCCAATGCTAATATTTCTATTTGACTGATAATTATAAAAGAAATATCACATGTTGGTATGCCAGATATGACTACATGTATGTGAGAAAGCTTGCGAAAATAAGTATTGTTAATCTTAAAAGATAATGCTTTTGTATTTACCATCCTTATTAATAGACCGACATGGCAACCACAATTTAATTTGATTCTATTTGTATTAGAAAATGAGTGTTTAAAACTTTAACAGCTACATTTGGTCACGAATATCAAAATGTTTGCTTATAGAATGTCCATTTGCAGGCCAAGATATTATTTTGGAAAATTTACCACCAGAATCGCTGACTTGGTGGCTAACCGATTGCCTGAATTGAAAAAGTTGAAATCAGGATTTCTGTTTTGCCCATTTTCAAATTTACATTTCTTGCCCATTTCTTAGTGTATGCTCGTACTATTTATATATGTGGGCGGACTTTGCTTGTATTCAGCTATACAGTATACATGGTTTTATGTGTTGACATATGGACCTTAAATAGCATGTGATTATAATTGCTTTAATTTGATACTCTCGACTTATCATTTACGTAAGTCCAACAACAGTCTATCAGTGCTTACATTTTCGTATCAGGCCTACTTTCAGTTTCATCCATGCTATTTACCAATCATTACAGAATAGCATTTTATTTAGTTTTAGTCCTGTACATTTTCGATACACTGGTGAGTCCTTAGGAAAATACGTCTACAGTGACAACTGTAGTTCGGATCGACCGGTCAGGTACCGGCCAGTAGTATAGCCGGTAGTAGAATGATACCACCTCCCTCCACAGGCAACCGTTCCATGATCCACGGCTCCCACCGCCCTCTCAATTCCTGAGGCATAGGTTGCAGGGGCCACCACAGATCGCCGACCGGCTGCCATGGAGGTAGGATCATCCCGACACTACTACTATCAGGGGCTGAACGCCCATTTAGAGACAAGCCTCCACAGTGATATACACCACTGATCGCCATCAACCACAGGGCCGGCCTCTCTTTATCCTGTGTAGGCTCAGCCAAACACGTAGTCTCTGCCAGAGTCGCATGGGCATGAGGGGACCACCCATAGGGGCTTCCATCTACCTTGACAACGCTCACCTGGGAGGATGCTAAAGTGATTAGCATGTGAACCACGGCAGACTCTGGCATGTCCACATGTTACGCAGAGAATCTGGCGCTGTGCAGGGGTCTCAAGCAGACAACCACGGCCTACCCTCTCACCCCATATAAGTGGCAGATGGAATCAATCTCTTTACGTGGGTGAAAGCGATCGTAAATGTTTCTCCACAAGGGATTAACCCAAGGATTGTACTGGGGCTCATCCCGGAAGTGGGCCCACTTGGCATCCAATACCATGGCAGTCTCAGTGCCCTGTGCCACTGTTGTAGACGCCAGCACGAGCAGTATGATGAGAATGATGGCTATATATGAAGAGTTAAACTGAACAGAGTGAACCACTCGAGAAATAGCTGTGCCAGATCGAGCCCTGTTCCATCAGGATCGATAGTGATCTTTATCCCCTCAGGGGCAGGGGCTAGCTGCTTCACTCTGCCGCCAGCTAAGAAACGTAGCTCTAGGACTATATGAGTCGTTTGTGGGCTAGTGAGTCCGACTCGCTGAGGCGGTTTAACGGCACCCTTGACTTTGGAGACATGTGACACACCATCTACCCATTGGGTGCATCCTGGAGGTTAGCAGTTTCTTCTGGTCCATCGAATGGACGACGCAGCAGGAGCTTTCCACCTATAACCCCGATCCGGTGACTCACCCTCGTCAGGGAGACACCTTCACATATGTAGGTGAGGAAGGATGATCCCAGATTGTATAGCTTTCTAACTGTCCCATCCTTTTAACAACAGTGGAGAGGGGAGTAACCTCTATGTCAATGACTGTGGGAGGCCTATATAGGGGCAACTATGTTTGCCAGTGACCCCCATGGCCAGCGCGGTACCACATGTTATTCTTCTCAAATATAACATGCAGGTTTTTTGTAAGGTCAATTGCAGGCCATCATGGGCCACCGCGTGGCACCGCTCGAATAAGGTTTGACCAGATGAAAGCTGAGATCGTTGTTTAGGGTGTTGATGTCTGCCACCTCTGTATCCGGGAGCTCAATCAATGGCTCGAGGATGTACTTCCTCTTCGGGAAATCGTACCGAACACGATCTTGTCGCCATCTATGTTGTGACCCAGGCACTCCTTCGTCACATCCTTGAGGTCTGTGAGTAGCTCCACCCCATCACCACCAATGGGGTGGAGGGAGAATGCCTTTTAGCTTGCTTCGTACTGTAGGGCGAATGGCTTGCCATCGCTCTCTTCTAGCTTGACAGCATCAACTGCGTACAAATCTGCCAGGTCAGCAAGACCAGCCGAGTGAGCAAATATGGGTTCCATAGCATGCTATAGAAGGGGTTTAAACAGGAGATATAGACATGCCGATTGTCCGACTGCTGCTCTCTGGTGGTGAGAACGTAATCTCACTCTCTCTAGAGGGGGAGATGGGTGGTACAGTACCATGTAGAATGGGTCCTCTTCGAGGTGCCCCAGCGGGGCACAACATACATACACGCCAATGTGCTACATCAACCTCCGGGCAGAACACACAGAAGCTCACTAGTAGAAGTCAGCCGGGACGTGATAAAGTATCTCCAAGGTGCCAACAGCAACCTTTCGAAAGCTATCAGTCGTGGCCTGTTCACACCTGTAAATCACCTGTTTGACAGCCCCTCCATTAACATATATGCCAGGCACAGATGGGATATCGGACGCCCATTTAGAGTTTACACTCTTATTACTCATTGACCTGACATGATATCATGCCAGCATTATCTGACCTTGGCCGAGATGATGAAGAATGAGGTTCGCCCTTTCATGACCCCTGCACAGATACAGGCCGTAAACGAACAGATGCTCGCACTGCAACACGAAGGAGAGCGACTACAACGGGAGACCTGGTATCAACAGAACGCAAGCCTTGCAAGGAGGCGATTGAACAGTGAAAATCTCTGATACTGGCAGGCTCTCCTGGAGGGGAGGAAGCGGGACGCAGGAGACAACGATGAGCTAGATGTCTTCATAGACGAGGATGAGCCAGGTGGCTTCTCAGACGAGGGTGCGCCAGATGTCATACAGTGGAAAGAGGAGATGGCGCAGAAGTGTAAGACCAAGAAAATCATCCAGCGGCAGACCTACTATCTTGGTGATAAGGTGAAGTTCCGGATGTCACGTCTCAGAAAGCTACTGGCACCCGACATAGTGCTGGATGACCTCTGTCTAAGAGACTTCTGTCTCGAACCCAGCAAGCTGGGATGGTTCGCCAGGCCCTCCAAAATGAACCCTTCTATGACTCATGAGCAGATTCTGCAGGTGATGCAGGTTTAATCTCTAGGTATACTATGGCAAAATCAGAGTGGCGGAAGCAACCAGAAATATACCCCTCCCTGATGGCTGATTAGGGGGGTACAGTACATGGCTGGCGACTCCAGCAGATAGATACCATCAGACAGAATCTCGTCCATGAGGCAGAAAAATACAGCAGAACGTGCAGGCGATATAAGACAGCCTATAACGTACTCGCGCGTACAACCACTGCTGCAGGGGGGATTGGAGCCGGTGCTGGGGTGGCAGCTGTGGCCACTCTAGCTACAGGGGTAGGGGCCATCGTCGCCATCCCGCTGAGTGGTGTGACGCTAGCCGCCACTATCTTGGCAACGGGCTTGGGGTGGGGCAGCGGCAGATCGCAAGGAGGCTGGAGAAGCATGCTAAGTACGTTGCACTGGCACAGAGTATGCTACAGCTATCGACGAGTCTGTCCGCAAAGGTCTCGAGGATGGCCAGGTCACCGATGAAGAGTACCACAATATATTGAAGGTCCAAGCCCTGTACCGCATGGAGAAACCTAAAGTGCGACGGCAATACCTCAAAAGCTCCAGTGGGTGGGTTGATATAGAGGAGTTAAAAATCGAGAAGTTACGGCGAGGTCGCCTCGCCAGTCTCTGGAGTCGAGACGACTACACATAGTGTGCTTCCTGTACGGTAGATTTAGGAACACCAGTATAGATGGCCTTCCCACTGAACCTCACGACAGTCATCTGGAGCCAACCGCTCCTCCTGGGTACACCCTTGACTGGCCTGGACGGTCCCGAACCAGCTTCTCCATCAACCCATGACCACTGACCAACCGCCCCATCACCATCAAGGATGCGAAGCAAGCTCATACTTGGATGGCTGCTCCAAGCCTCTCATACTGAAATCAGCAGCTGAACTTTGCCTGTGGTGTGCCACGGCAAGATGTGGAGTAAGTTCCACCCTGCTTCACTCCTATTCTGGTACTCCTGAAGCTGTTCTCATCGCCAGCTGTCTCAGATTCCACAGCTGTCTCAGATTCAATGTTGTAAATATGGGATTTATGGATTAGCTACTCGCGAACCCCACTGGTTACCTGTTGGTACCCGGGTAAATATTTGCAGATAGACTATTGACACTGGGTACGTCATATATGTTTTACATCACGTCCTCAGTCGTAAATAGTCATAACATCGTCATCACAATATGTCTCTGGCTATGGACCAATTATTACGGCCACTATAGACAGTGGATAGTTATATATATACGTCATAGGTAATATGGCCAATTTATTGGGTCGCTATTGCCAGTAAGCATAGTGGTATATTATTAATAGGTCGGTATGACATGATGAGTGGTGTAGAACTTTTATGTAACTTTTATGTAGTGTTTATTTGTATCCGATTTCGCCACTGATATTTATAGTTGGCCCTATTGCTTACTGAAAGTATAAATGATTTATTGTATGTTAATATTTAGAGGGTTTCTAAATTGATGATTATGATCCCCGGTGATGGATAAATTAGTTTAGCCACGTTTGATCTACGTTTGACTAAGATTGGTTGCTACAATCAGTCTAGTGTTGTCATTTCCATAATTAGGATTTACACGGATAGATTAGGTGAATATTCAACCCACGGTCATAATCATTTATAGGAATCGAACTGAATCTTTAACCCTTTTGTTAGGTAGAGACTGGTTCTGTCATTTTAGTTCACGTTATAGATACCGTGATGGTAAGACGCTGTTGGGTTAAGATCGGGAAGCATCTTAGGATTGTTTCTGGATATTTAATGCAACGAGGTCTTATACGATGGTTAATTAAGACGGATATTTACGGGATTGAAAGAAAGAAGTCAGATAGCCGAAATTGTGTATGCAGATGCGGTTCTATGGTTCAGCACTGCGTGGAAGTCCCGAGATGTATGTGATGTGTGCGTGTTTTTGGTAATAACCCAAAATATACGTGACAGGTCAGAGAGCACCTAAGCTTACGTCATGACATCTCATAACCATTAATCATTGTGTCCAAATAGAATGCACTAATGATAAGGTAATCCAAATAGAATTATACTTGAATGGTTAACGCTCTTGTCACAACAGAACAATGAGTAATTGGGACGTGAGTATGCAAGGAATGGATGCTTGACGAGTCTTGTCAAAACAGATTTGTATATATTATCTAACAAGATGCCTCACTTGCATATCAGTCTTGACCGGTTGACTCCGATTGCCTTTTGAGTGTGGGCAAGGGAGTGTTAACCAATCAAAGTAATTAGACTTAGAGGGAATCCCTCTAAGTACGTCATCACGACGACGTCATGCTCGAATCCACTTTTATTGTATATAAGGACGAGCAGGATGTCAAAATGTTTAATCTTCCGATTGCGCTGTCCCAGAGCAGTTATACTCTCTTGATAGCAGTTGTACATCAGCAGTTGATATTCGTTTTAAAACATTTAAAATTAGAATTACTGTTAGAAGTAGATTTAGTTTAGTCGAAATTGTTACAAGTGTTATCAATATTGCTATAACCTGCGATACAGCTTTTGATTGTGACAAATTAATAAAGTTTATCATTTAGTTATATTACATTTGCAAAACGTGTTTAGTCGTTTGTAAAGAAGATAAGTAGCAGAGAAAGGAAGATCACCTTTCCCGAACTCCAAAGACCCGACCACAGAAAATCGTGAGTGATAGTCATTCCTTAGAATCGAACTGAAAGAACACACCAACTCTTTCATTGGCGACCATGGCGAGACCTACATCTTCAGGACGATCATTGTACGACGACATCACACAAGAAGCGCAATGAGTAAATTGTATATGGATGGAATCGCTGAGGCGATAAACTATCTGCAACATTACGCTACCCTCATCGACGGCTACTTAGATAGCATCTTAGACTCAGACCGCATACCATTTTCCGCACACATAGAATATAAGTGGGACGGTACCATTAAGATCACACTAGAAGTATCCAACTGCCATAGTGAACATCCCAATCAACCATCAGGAATGGTAGCTCAAGTTAACGTGACCATTTATGTCACATGAAGCCTGCAATTAGTACTATAGAGGTAAATAGAGAGCCTGTTTTCACGAGAAATATTTTATCACCTCCACCAGCGGAAATGGCTCAATCCCGAATGCCGACTCAAGAGACCAGAATGGAGTCTCCAAACATGATTTTCCAGTGTTCAATCAGATGATGCTTGATCTAAACAAAAACCTTAATGGCTTCGCGATGTCATCTCTGGACCGAGAGGAGCAGAGGATCAAGCGTGAGATGATTCACAATCACGTTCAGCACATTATGCCATGTGACGACCATATTCTGGCCGAGGTTCGCGAATATCTAGAGGCATGCAGATTTGATCTAGCTATGAGACCCAGACAAGCAGGCGATCCTGCCTATGTTGTCAGTTGGACAACCCGGGGGCATCTGCATAAAGAGGTGGATGTGTACCTACCACCAGAGACAGAGATATCGTGACGTGGGATGAGCTACATACCCACATCATCAAATATTTTGTATCCGCAAACGAGTCGGAGCGACTCGAATGTGAAATTGAGAATTTGCGACAGAAAAGAGGTAAGGGAATAAGCTCATTCAATAGACGTTTCCGGGCTATGGCCAAGAAAACTTACCCCCATGATAATCAGGACAGCCGTAGTCAGGGCCTACGTCAAAGCTCTATCAGATATGTCATTAGCGTGCAGGGTCATCACCAAGGGGAACGATACCTTGGGCAAGGCAACCCGGTATACCAAAAAACAGGGCGACATGAACGACTTACTTGAAGCCATTAATTTAAAGGACAATAGGAAATCCGACCCACCCATGGAAGTAGATGGAAGTAGATGAATTTGAATCCGAGATTAACATGTTTGAGTCCCCACAGTGACCGACTGGTGAAGACAGCTGAGCCAGCTGGAGAAAAGAACGATGGCGCGACAGGATAAAGTAATGCGTAACATGTTCGCGATGGTAAAAAGTGTACAAGACGAGATGCTGATGAAGCTGACTGGAATGAACTTAGCTGCTCAGCAAGCCCTGCATGCATCCAGAAGTTAGCAAATTAGGCAAAAAACGTGTCACAGTTGTGGACAACATGGCCATACTAAGCGACAATGTCAGAATATGGTGGCATGTAACCGACAAAATGGACCGAAGAAGTCAGTAACTTGCTACAATTTTGGAAAGATTGGCCATATGGCCAGAGAATGCCGAGCGAGTAAAACGCCAGGCCATAGCCTGTCGAAACAGCAGCAGCCAACACAGATGCAACAACGCAGACCAACCCAACAGCAATGTCCACCTCAAGCTCAACGACATGAGCCACGACAGTCTCAACCACAACAACCACAACGACCACAGTTTAGACCAGTATTTAAACGACACCATGACGAAGAACCGCAGGAATCGAGAAAACGTCCAGCACATCATCACGACCATATGTTTGATAGCAAATGCTGGAAGTTTCGCGCAGCTGACCACGTGGAGAGCCGCTGCCCCTACTATAATACACCTGTGGGGAATATGGAAGTAGAGTGAGAAAAATATGTTGGGCAGCCCAAATAACGAGATTAAATGACGCCTCAATCTGAATCACATCGCCACTCGCTGTGACGTCACACCGGGAACGGCGCTGTGAGCTGGGTCAATATTTCTCTGTCTGTAGTAAATGTGCGTTTAACATGATAGACTTCACCTACCATAACATAAATTACGTCAGGTTGAAGCTAAGTCTTCAAGAAATTAAAAATCTTGATTTTTCAAAATCTATTAGGATATTCACTCATTTTTAATGGTTTCATGGATAGCTGTAGTCGCATAATAATAGGTCTCTAACTACGGTAAACCATGGGCAGTGTTGAAAATCGGCAATATTTCAATGCATATGACAAATACTCTGTAGTCTAGTAGGCCTAATTGCGGATCCATTACCATTCTTGAAAGGACTGGGTGTACTATGTACTGTCTGGGATGGATGGATGTGAGTGTGATGACCGAGGTGGGTGGGAGAGGTTGACGAGGGCTATAATTGTACTATTATTCATATCTAAATGTATAGGCTACAGATTGCAGTTACAACTTTTTCTGAAGATTACGAATCTACAATAAGTGTGTCAGTGTGTCCTATGTGAAATTTCTCGTGATTACTGATTATAATGTAATTGTTTACCTATAAGCTTTTGGCAATGTGTTTGTATAATAATAATGTAGAGGCATGTACAGGTCAACACGTACGTTGGTGTGTGTGTGTGTGTGGAGGAGGGGGGGGGGGGGGAGGGGGCGGGCGTCATGCCTGTGACGACCATATGAACTATATCGTTTTCAAACCAACTTCTTCCATGTATGGAAGTAGCATACACTCATATTTCAATGTTATGAAAAAGCAGAACTGTAGTAGATGAACAAATTTTAAATAGGTAGGTGAACTGGCAGATGTTCGGAGATCGAAGCGTATCATCTTTACTTACAGTGCAGCTCATAAATAAGTGTAAATGCTTCCAAAGCAAATATGGTAGTTAGAACCATATGAACATGATACAAGAAACGTTATGTTGAATATTTTGAACAGAATTTGGGTTGAAATCCAACCCAATTATGTGCAAAACATTCAGCAGTATATGTTATTTAAGTTGTACTCTGCGTGCGGACGGCAGTGAAAGCCTCGCTACACACCTCGACCGCTGCCTAAATTATAAACAAACCGTGTACTGTCAATAGTATGCCAATGTAGACTATACGAAAATAGATTAGTTTTGATTAGATTTATATTTACCCGACATTTTAGTTAACTTTAAACACATAACTGGAGTAACTGCTATAGTGCAATCATAAATTTATGCATAAGCCTACACAATGGTAAATTTCGATCGTACGTGCACTGAGGCCTACTTAACTATCATTTAAAAAGTTGTGTACATGCATGCCTATCATATATACAAAATCTCTGCAGTCAATCCAGAAAGATAACATATGTATGCATTTGTAGGATTGTATTCCAAGAAGTGTGTGGGTGGGTTTGATTAAATATAGCCTAATTCACGTACACAAAATTCAATGTTACTTCCACCTCTAACATGCCTATACGTTAGAATTGTGATGTCAGGCACCGCGACCATGAGGTATGTCCTTTAAATTTTAATCAACAAAAATGTCAACAACTTCGATTTTATTGAACCTGTGTGCATCTCGAACAATATATTGTCCCTGTGTGAACAATGAATTGCCAAAGAATAGGTGCCTAATACGCGCAGCAGTAGAGAGCCTAGCTTTGCTCCCGAGATACTAATCTAGACTAATGGGAATTGGTGTCATCCCGCTGTGACGTCACAACTCTAGCGCGATAGCTAAACACGTTTGGTTGTCAAGGTGGTTGCTACATGCTTATCTCAGCTTTGGCTGGACCGATTACAAGAATTTAAAAAGCATTTTGTTCTTCTAGTAAAGGAGAATCTGTATTATGATTGTCAAGTTAATCAGGGCGATCGGGTATCTAGTCCTCATAACATCTTTAAAGTCATCCATATAGATGCGCCTCTGCAGGATGTAGCAGGAGTCAGGACAATTTTAGGCGCAACTGGATATTACAGGTCATGCATACCGGGTTACGCAGAGATAGCCATGCCCCTAATTGATCTGACGAAGAAGTACCGACGATTTGAATAGGGTAAGGAACAGCAGGTGGCATTTGACAGGTTAAAGAACCTGCTATGCAGTGAGACTGTACTAGCCTATCCTGATCTGAAGAAGCCCTATCGTCTGTACATCGACGCATCTTCTTATGCAATAGGTGCGATTATTGTACAGGAAGATGACCATGGTATGGAGAGAGTTATCCAGTATGTAGGTAGTACTCTCAAGGAATCCCAGGCTCAACTGGCCTGTTATTGAGAAGGAAGCTTACGCTGTGGTCTATGCTGTGAAGAAATTGCGTCCCTATCTTTTCGGTGCTGATTTCACTGTGTATACGGATCACAAACCTCCTAAGAGTTTGTTTGTGGGTGAAGTCCGTAATACTAAGCTCCAACGTTGGGCAGTGCTTATAGCTGAGTATGGGTGTATGATCGAATACATCAAAGGATCCCATAATGTCTGCGCGAACATGTTGTCTCGACTGAGACAGTCTCGGGTGGCTGCAACGTTCGACACCGGCGATTTTGTTATTCCAGGAGTGGAGGATGGAGTTCTTCCCCATATTCCGATGGAGGCATACAGTATCCCATACCAGGAATTATGTGATGAACAAATAGCTGAATGTCTTGATATGTTCGTCAATGTTCTGGAGGAGTATGCGGTACATAACGGCACGTTATACTGTACCCATGCCCCATCAGTATTAGATGCTGCATATCTTCGT